>MJUT01015959.1:4835-17830 GCA_002080005.1 Gigantidas platifrons | reverse complement strand
ATCTTTCCGACCAATGAAATAACTCGAAACAAAATATGCTCGGTAAACCTCCTGAAACGATACGAGTGGAGGAAATTTGGATGTGTCGTCGAGAATAAACTTGAATTTCATCAATAAATATGTGTTGTTCGTACGTATCAACTAGATAGGAATGAAGGGAAATCATTTTTGAGACGAGAACAAGCGAAGATCCTTTTGAAAACTGGCGCGTTGTTGTAAAATATCGAGTCGAAGCGAGGATTCCCTCTTCGTATTTTGACGATTGTTTCTTACCTTTAGGTTTATTTAGTAAAACGGCAGCTGGACCTAGAAACAAAAGTTAGTAGAACGAGAAAGTTGTAACACTAAATGTTGTAAAATATGGATATATGGCACTAAGATGTACTTCCAGACAAAGATCCATACCATAATCGCGGGAGGGACCAAATGAGGAAAAAGGGGGGGTCCGGAATACGAGAGCCTGTGGTGTCACTAGGGAAGAATAAATCTAATGTCGATCTGATTAAGAAAACATTTTGAAACAGATAAAGGTGACATTTGAAACAATTAACAAACCACAAAGATAGATATATATATATATATATATACCATTCTGCTTATAGAAAGAAGCTAATTAATATAAACTTCAGTAATGTTTTAAGAATTTTATTTATATATATATTGTAATGCATATTGAAAATAAACCAGGAACCTTATTGAGAAATAAAATTCTTAAAACATTACTGAAGTTTATATTAATTAGCTTCTTTCTATAAGCAGAATGGCATCATAAACAAAAATCAAATATTATACAGTTATTAAAAGGGAGTGCACGCAATAGATCATATATTTTTCCCGAGGTATTGGGAAAGACCAAAGTGTTACCTAATTATAATTTTTTTAAGACAGATAAAAAAAATACTGTTTTTAATATTTCAATATTGTTTTAAAATCTTACCAAATAACACAATTATCTTTTTCATAATTAACATGAAGATTCCTAAATTTTAATCATTAACCCTTTGACAGTGCTATTTCCTTTGAGAAAGAAACTTGCGTTTATGTTCTTTAAGAATAAGCTTTAGCAAATACATTTTAATGATTAGATTGTACAATTTGAAGTCATATTCAGATACTGCATATATAGAACCTCTTGAAAATTAAAAAAGAAACAGTTAGTAACACCATAATACTGTTAAAATGACGTCATGAAATGAAATGAAAGGGTCATAACGTCAGGTAAAATACCGTGTGACGTTACGATTATACACGAAACGGCGCAGTCAAAGGGTTAAACGTTTAGATTACGACGCGGGAAACGTCATGATCAGAAATTCCGGATTCTCGATCGTTCTATTGACTGATCTATTGCCCGGATAAATAGATAGTCTGGTACTCGTGACCCCTCGGATTGGTTTTGTTGTTATCGGGGTCAGGTAAAAGCTGAATCCATGTTTTTAATGGCGGCCGCCATAGCGTACATCTCAGCAAAGGAAATGATGCACAGCATTGAATGAAGGCGTGCACTAAGTGGGTAATTGGCACAGTTCACATCAGATACATTTGTTTGTCCCCTTTAGTTATTTTAGAGGTTGAAGACATCACGCGGAAATGTACTTTTGGTCACATTACAAAAAAGAGGGGTGGTTATCACGACACACTATCTCCACTACTCCAGCGCTCCATTTCTCCAATCTAAACAATGTCTGAACCCGAAAATGTTTTTAAAACAAATAAAAACATATTGAAATATCCTCCCAGTGTAATCAAAGTGTATGACACGTCTGTTTTATCTCAATAATTACTACTTGTCAATGTACTTAGGAAAGTACAACTTCACAACTTGTCTCCCATGTCTTAACTTGTACTATGTGCCCCACAATAATGTGCGCAATCCTTTACATCTATTATTGGTTGCAGTATGATATAAAGAAGGAAAATGTCAAAAATAAATATCTTTTACAGTAAAAAAAAGTTACAAGGTAGGTGTCACAAATCTGTCATCTTTTTAGAATGGTGCATGACTCATTGTCCTATAAAATGAGTTTGTCCAACACCAATCTTTTCTTGAGTGGTAGACAGGGTACACCGCTTCCATATTTAGGCACTGTTCCTCTCTGATAGAAGTAAAAAAGAGATATGGGGTAAATGTCGATGAGACAACAGATGCACTAATGATTAATGGAGTTGCCCCTGCTATATTAAAAATATTCCAGTTTTCTTGTTTATTGTTTATTTTAGAATGTCATACAATGTTTGTTTCATGTGTTTGTTTATTCTGTCCCTTGCTGTCATATTATGTGTATTTAAATCAATCCTGTATGTTGTATATATTGTGATTATTCAGCTCTTAATGGGCACCATCCATGATTGGTTAATAAAAAAGGGGCATGAGTGGCCGAGTGGTTAAGGTAGTTAGTTTACCTATACAATCACTGTAGCCTATCACCTCTGCGTTGCGAGTTCGTGCCCCACTTTGTAAACAACAAAAAAGGGTGCACTCAACTTGCAACCGTACATGATAAGGTTTGTCAGTTACCTGCTCAAGGTTGGCGGTTCCCTCCGGTATTTAATGACAGAATTGCTGAGCTGCTTGCCTTATTTGTGATCAAAGAAAGTGCATTATACTTTGAGGGGCTACTATTATTTTAATTTGCATATTTCTTTTTTATTTTGCTTGCTATTAATTAATTTGTTTTTGTTTTATGTTTTGCTTTGCAGTTAGCACAATCCAGTTTGATGTTTGGATCTTAGATACATGCTATGACAATAGTTTCATGCTTATGATAATTGATTCAATTTATTTGCAATTACATTTGTATGGTCCTATTGTCAATAAAAGTCATCAGAAAAAGGAAATTCTTATTCAAACCTAGTCAACACAGCCTGATGAGGATACCAGCATGAATGAACCACTCATTGAACTTTTAAGGTGAAATTCAACACAGGATAGAGGATATAGCAGATTTTATATAAGACGAACCTGAATTTAAAGGTCACCTGTCTTCAAAGGCCAGCTTTCCCAATGGTGACTTCTTAATACAGGTTTTACAGTATATGTATGAGAAATTCTCTCACAAACATCCATCATGTTGTATTGTATCATACATTCCCATAATGGACATATCTGCTGATAAAGTGTACAATACTAACCAGACAGATGCACCCAAGAAAATACATATGGGAATCCAGATAGAAGACTTGCCATCCTCTACATTTTTGTACTACTACATTGACGTAAGATCTAGAAAATATAAATTTAAACTCACCTCTTCAAGATACTGAACAACAGACAAATATATACTCTGTCCACGTAATCTCCTCCTACTGCAACCAACAATAGATGTAAAGGATTGCGCACATTATTGTGGGGTACATAGTACAAGTTAAGACATGGGAGACAAGTTGTGAAGTTGTACTTTCCTAAGTACATTGACAAGGTAGTAATTATTGAGATAAAACAGACGTGTCATACACTTTGGTTACACTGGGAGGATATTTCAATATGTTTTTATTTGTTTTAAAAACATTTTCGGATTCAGACATTGTTTAGATTGGAGAAATGGAGCGCTGGAGATGGTGTGTCGTGATAACCACCCCTCTTTTTTGTAATGTGACCAAAAGTACATTTCCGCGTGATGTCTTCAACCTCTAAAATAACTAAAGGGGACAAACAAATGTATCTGATGTGAACTGTGCCAATTACCCACTTAGTGCACGCCTTCATTCAATGCTGTGCATCATTTCCTTTGCTGAGATGTACGCTATGGCGACCACCATTAGAAACATGGATTCAGCCTTTACCTGACCCCGATAACAACAACAAAAATCTGAGGGGTCACGAGTACCAGACTAATAAATAGACAGCTTCTGAACGTTAAGCAAAATAGTCAAAAATAAAAAAATAGCTAATAACACGTATAAAAATTATTATTAGGTAATAAATAAATTAAAAAAAATATATACATATCAATATATCTGTGTGTTTCCATTTCAGAATGAGCGGAGGGCCCGGTTGGCTCAATGAGTTAGGTAGTTGGATTACCTAATAACTCATACAAGCCTATCACCAATACGGCGTGGGTACGCGCCCGGCTTTGTAAATTACAAAAAATGGTGCACTCAACTCGAAGCCGCAAGTGATAAAGTTTACCAGTTGCTTGTCCATGGTCGGTGGTTCTTCCGGGTACTCCGGCTTCTTTCACCACTAAACTGGTCGCCATGATATAGCTGAAATATTGCTGAAAGTCAAAACACCAAAAATCAAAATCAAAATCAGAATGAGCGGTCGTTGTCGTATGGTAGTTTTATAAATACCAATAAAATCAGTGCCTATCACCACTAACATTGTGAATTCGAACCCCGCTCAGGCGATATGTACTCGAAACAACATTATGTGATAATGTTTGTCAGTGACTTGCGACAGGTCGGTGGTTTTCTTCTGTTTCCTCCAATAATAACACTGAAGCTCCATTCACATTTAAAATAAAGAAGATAGGAGTTCAATAATGTTCAAAGCTAAATATGTCCTAGATTACAGTGCAGAGATTAACAGTTATAGTTGTATCTTACTTTGGGGGAATAGCTTCACATAGGTTTATAAGTGCAGAATTTAGACTTGATATTCTTTGTCTTCCAAAGCTTGCATCATCGTTGAAATACTCTGCACCCTACAAAGTGAAACATAAACTGATTGAAAAATACATGATATATAAATTTATGGATAGTACCGGATATTGGTATGCATCTGTTATTTTAGTAATTGTTCAGAGAGAGAGAGAGAGAGAGAGAGAGAGAGAGAGTATTAAAATGGGTATAAATAACTAAACTATAATATTTATATAGATAATTACATGGCATTTTTCATATCACACCCTTTATCAGCCCTAGGTCATGATATCAGCCCGGGAGCCAAGGGATGTTATATGAAAGAGGGCTGATAAAGGGTATGTTCATGAAAAATGTTTATCATATACTTCAACAGAGAGAAAAAAAACTTATTAGTACCAAAATGTTTAGCCTTTTTCGCTAGAATTAAATATATATTGATAGAGCAAGAAATATATTGTTTTAATATGCAAATCCAATAAATGCACCCTTTTCTGAGCACTTTCAACATCATAAGAGAGAAAATTGGCAGTTAATAATTTTCTGTGCAGATATTCAATAAGTAGTTTGAGCATGTTTGTAAACACCGTTTTCCGGAAATTCACGAAGTGAACTTACGAACAGTGACGGAAAGGCATGTAATAACATTCCAGAAGCAGCTGGACCATTCTTGTGAAACTGAGTGAAATAAACATGAGTCCTCTTATTATTCTATACAAAACTCAAAGTTTTATCACAGGGTAAAATTTTAGGTATATTGTCTACAAGTATATGACAAAGAATGTTACAGTTGAATTAAGATTTATAAATGTTAGTAAAGGGGGCTCCCGTGTACGTAAAATTTTGAAAATACAAAACATGTAATCAGAAACAGTAAATCTAAAAAGGACAAATAAAATACAATTACCAAAGAAAAGACAAACAATGATCTACAAAACACTACACAGAAAACAAAAGATTGACACGAACCTCACTAAAAACGGGAAGTATACTCAGGTCATCCGGAAGGGAACGTAGTTCCTTCTCCATTAGAGACACATGTTGTGTTGCTACTGTTAAATCTCTCTGGAACTCATCAAGTTCTACCATTTTATTAAAATTGGGAAACTTTCATATCGACAAAGACCACATATTTTGTCATTTAAACCAGTCTGCCTATAGTAACACTTCAAAATATGATATTGTATTAAGCTAAACAATTATTTGATAATTTGACAGCTCTTTAAGTATTTTCATGCTTGTTATAGCATATTTCATCTGTACTATTTTGTTATTTAAGATAATTCTAAAACATACTAAAATTGATAACTTTGACCATTTTTGATTGCCCTTTCGGTTTTCTCTAACGTTTATGTATTCACCTGGGGTGTGCCAAATAATTCTGTATACACGCCTTTGATGTCGTCAACATGGGTCCATTCCCTTCCATATGTCTTTACAAGCTCCACGGCTGCTTGGCCATATCCCTCTGTCTTCAAAAGAAGAGCAGCCTGTGGAGAATGTAATAAATACAGATTAATATGGGACGAAGTCCCAACTATGGTAGAAATAGCAATTTTTTTCTAGATACTAATGACTAAATTTTCATGCACCGGAAGTGACATACCGGAAGCAATACATGTACAGCCACAGTGGGTTTCTGCAAAAAATTCGATGCAGTAAAAAATTGCTCTTGTAGGGGCACGAATATCAAAGTACTAAAAATGACATTATTGTATAAATAAAATCAAGAACGGGTACAAGGATGTAGGGGAAAAAATCATGTTGCAGCTCTCGTGAGAAGTGGAACCTGTTCAAAATATCGCCAAATAGAGCGTGAAGTAGTCCTGACAACCATAAACAAAGATGACAGACAATGTTTATAATTTTTTTGATCTGTAAAACTAATGACGGCTTTTCTCGTGAATAAAGCATCGCACATGAACAACAAAATGTGCAAACTAAAGCTATAGTACAATAAAGTTTATTTACTACCGGTTATGAACCATATTCGGTAGCGGATACGAAAACTGTCCGGAGTTTGGTCCCCGATATATTGTTTAAAAAAATTATTGGACTTTGTCCCAAGTTAGGTAACACCTATTATCATATTATGGGACGAAGTCCCAACTATGGTAGAAATAGCAATATTTTCCATATCGCTAATGGCTTAAATTTCTTGCACCGGAAATGACACACCGGAAGTCAATACATGGTTAAATCTGTGCAGAAAATCGGATGCGGACGTTTCGTAACCTGGTCGTTTCGTACCTAGATCGGGACTTTAAAAACAACTGAAAAATATTTGCCCCCTCTTTTAGGAAAATCTGGATCCGCCCTCGGTCTACTTTGAAATAAATTATAAGTCCATATAGATATCCGAGTTAATATTATTTAAAAAAAAAATATTGAACTTCGTCCCAAGTTAGGTAACACCTATTATCATATTACATGGTCATTTCCATATTGGCCTGGTTATCATCCCGAGACCCATATATGGGTCGAGGGATGATAACCAGGCCAATATGGAAATGCCCATGTATTAAACTATTTATTATATACTTCCGACATCTGTAGACGTAAACACCGGAAGTTGTTTATTTTGTCTGAAACGCACGAGGGGCACCTAATAACCGGTTATTTTCCCGGGTTGTGAAAATATGGACAGCTTACTTCCGGTCATATTGGTCATACAAAAATGCCTTTATTTTAACTAAGTATGTAATAAATGTTAATATCTCACGATATTACGAACTTGTATTTCTGAATATCCATCTAAATCATAGCAAAATACAATGACAGAATATATGTTAGAACCACATGGAATTACCCCTCTTTGTCTATACTTTCTATTACATGATTAGGGTTATGGTGTTTAACCCTACATTCAACAATATTTCAGCTATATCGTTTGGTGGTCAGTTTTATTGGTGGTGTTTAACCCTACATTCAACAATATTTCAGCTATATCGTGGTGGTATGTTTTACTGGTGGAGAACATTGAAGTATTCGGAGAAAACCACTGACCTATCGCAGTGATCGGGAAAGTCCAGCGCCATGCGCAATTTGCGCATTAAGCTGAAAAATGGCGCAGTGGAAGTAAAATGTAAGCGCCCGTGTGGCGCACAATAATTTTGCAAAGTTCGGTATCCATGGAACGATAGTTATCAGTCGTGTGGTACACTGAATTGCAGTGAACCCCCTTGAAAAACAGTGAACCCCACTGAATTATGCATAATCGTGTCGAAATCGGACCATTGAGAATGTTCTGCCTATTTATATATTTATCGGACTGTCTCGTGGTTTTTCCTTTGCTTAACGCTGAAGTAAATCTAACTATGAAATGTCTAAATACCGGAAAAGAATAATAACCAATGATGTGACTTTTTTTCCAAATGTTACTCTAAATAAACGTTTGTAAATTTGATTTTTGACAAATATTAATCAAATGAATAAAACTTTGTATAAAATCATCCCAAAATTCAATATGAAATTTTATTTTAACGGAAAATTCTATTTCTGAAAGTACGTGTCTGCGAGTTATTGTTTGCCGGTATTTAGTGGAATTTTATAGAAAAATGCCTCCGAAAAAAAGCAGCGTCTGCCTGTTTTACCTGGCCAGAAGACTTTGTTTTCGTTTGTTGGTCGAGATGGAAATAACAATTTCGATCCTGACGATTCCATGAGAAAAGAAACTGAAAATATGATTGACTCTGGCTCACAAGATGTACACGTACCCCCGACCCTGTCTCATCAGATTGTGATGCTAACGAGAAAGACGTCAACAAATACCGTCCTGTTCATGGTTGTTTATTGTTAAAATTGACTTGGAATAAAAAAATCATTTGAAATGTATGACTTTATAAAGCCTTTTGACCTTTATTTGATTTACTGTGTGTGTAACTGAGTTGAGAACAGATTCAATAACAAAGGCATGAAAGGTGTATCAAATGTTAATTTTTTATTCTCTGTAATTTTGACACTTGTTTCTGGTAAAAAAATATATACAGATACTAATAATTATTAGTATCTGGGTATATTTTTTTTACCAGAAGCAAGTGCCTGTGAATTTTGATTATAATCAATTTCAACTTATGAAATTGTTCTTGTTCCTTGTGGTACAAAATGTAAATGGTTTCTCAATATGGTCAAGATCAGGAAATCTGCAATACAAATGCAACTATACATCAGTGTCACTGGATTGGAGAAATGAAGCTTGAAGACCTAATTTCTTTTCGCCCTATTACCTGTTCGCCCTGATACCCGTTCGCCCTGATAATTATAATTATGTAGGGTATTAAAAATAATAGAAAAATAAGTGATATTTGAATGCTTATCGATATTGAATGGAGAAATTTTAAATATGTGGCATGCTAAAGTGTATGTTTCGATAATGGGCAAAGTTAAACATTTCAGTCCTTGGAATAACAATGTAGTGAAGCAGGTAAAGATGAATGAATCCAGAGTCTGTAGAAATCACTAGAAAACTGAAAAGCAATTCAATTTCAATCAATTACATTGTATATTTATTTAAATGTTACATGAGCTATAGTATGAAAATACATATCTATGCATTATTGTGCTGGAAATTTATTTCATTTACAATGGCCCATTCATATGATAGCATGGCCCATTGAAATTCAGAATGGCCCATTGACATTTTTTTGGAAGGGGCCATGGGCCCATTCTGAAAAAAAACCTTCAAGATCACTGCTATCGTAAGTCAATGACAACCTTTATCAAATAAAGTTGTATCGAGTACACCTCGCCATGAGCGTGATTCGAACTTACATCTTTAGTGGTGATATGCACTAATTGCATAGGTAGTTGTAAATACGATCACGACCACCACGGTCCTTCGTTTCTGTGTACATTTTTATTTTCATCTACTAAAAAGGTTTAAAAAAGGGGGAGGGGTAATTCAATACCACAATCGGTTGTTATTAGAGTGACCAATCTTAACGACAATGTGAGGTAAGTCATACTTCATTGATTTCCAAAAGAAAACTAATAATTAGATTTGACACAAATAACGTGACCTTGACCCTGCTAACACTGAGTGGCCGTCGTGACCGTGATCGTATGATAGTTGGATTTACAACTGCCTTTGCAATCAGTGTCTATCACCACTGAAGTTGTGAGTTCGAATCCCGATCAGGCGAGGTGTACATGATGAGACATTATGTGATAAAATTTGTCAGTGACTTGAGACAGGTCGGTGGTTTTCTCTATGCACTCCGGTTTCTTCAACCAATAAAACCGACTGCCATATGCATGATATAACTGAACTATTGTTGAAAGTGGCGTTAAGCACCATAAGCCAAACCCTAACCAACATTTCAGATAAAATTTGTCATTCACACTACAACTTATTATATAAATAAATACTCCGTTTTTTTCTTTCATTATTCTTCAATGTGTTTTATTGTTATTCTGATTGCAGTAGACCGTCAAATCTTTAAAAAAAATATAGTGAAAGAAAAATTGTGTTAATCAAATGTTGGTGGTTCAAATAACATATTACTTAAAATGGTAATTGTTATCTTTAGGACACACTTAGTCCACCTCTGGCTGTGGTTGCGTGAAAATGCAAAATATGGCTGTCTGTAGTGTACCTGTATTGTATTATATCAATTTATAATGCAGACAGTATTCTGACTATAAATATATGTGAGCCATAAATCATTTTTTGTGAGATTTTAATCAGCATCACACATCCCTGCATTTTAATGCCCATTACCTGATATACAATTGTATAAAGTGTTGGATATCTGTGTGCTTTTTAACTTATTTTTTCCTATATATCAGATCAGTACATTGTGATGTATGAGATCTAATCATTTTTTTTAACACCTTATGGTATTTATACCAATAACGTAAGGTTCAGAAATCTTTCATTTATTTCTTTTATATACTCATTCTTAATGTAAACTAAATGAAAATAAGTTCAAATTTATACCTAAAAGCTATATATCTGTGAAAATATGCATTTGGTAGATAAACTACTACTGGAATTTAAGTACATAATTTAAAAACATAGGTAGTTGGATACCTATCTACGCTACCTGTGCAATCAGTTGCTATCACCACTAACGTTGTGATTTCGAATCCTGTTCAAGGTATCATCGATACATCATTATGCGATAAAGCTCCTCAGTGACTTGCGGCAGGTAGGTGGTTTTCTCCGGGTACTCAGGTTTCCTCCACGATATAACTGAAATATTGTCGAAAGTGGCGTTAAACGCCATAACCCTAACCATACAAGAACATACTTATTTTCAAATTAGTATATATATTCAGACCTTTTCCCACGTGTATATGTTCATATGTTTTATATGGATAACATAAGTTGTAAAGAATATTTTTTTTATCTTTTTAATATTTCTTTTATTTCTACATATAACACACTTGTTTTATAAACAAATATGCTTTATTTCTAAGTAAAAGTTCATTTATAAAATGTGTTCACACCATGGTATAGACGAAATATTGCTGAAGTTGGCGTTAAGTACCAATGATTCAATCAATCAATCAATCAATCAATCAATCAATCAATCAATCAATCATATGTCTGATTTATGTCCTCCCATACATCAGAGGAGGTATTTATACGTAGTTTACATTGAGGGATTGTGAAAGACATTCCAGTCGTCATCATATATTTGTTTGATTTGTAGCTTACTCTATGATATAATGGTTACTGGTGGCTGTTCCCAGTGCTCAACTAACACTGCTGCCTAACATGGTGGATTTATGGTGCCCTTTCGATTAAAGTGGGTGGGGATTGTCAGGTAATGATGAGGAAAGAGTGATCACGAACTATTGTGGACAATGTGCTTGGTAAGTGTCATGCTCCATGAACGTTAAGTACCTCTTTTGTAGATTTCCAGAAAGCAAGTAAGGTGCATTTTAGCTGCTCCTTTACAAGGCTGGAATTATTCTTTATCTTCCAAATCTACACCCTTTTGTAATGGAAGATAAACGTCCCATCACCCCCCTCTCAAATCCTTCCTCATTTCTTCATATTTTTTTTTTAGAAATGGTTGTAACACTGTACACAATGCGTGTAATATATATTACCATTTCATGAGTTGTGTATCGTTTTGATCTTTGTTTTATCTTTGTAAGTGTATTGTATTTCGCTTGCATCTTGAATTTTTACGGATCTCGAAAATCTCGTCAGATTGGATTGTCCCGGATCTCGAAAATCTCATCAGACTGGATTGTCGCGGATCTCGATAATCTCGTCAGACTGGATTGTCCCGGTTCTCGAAAATCTCGTTCGAATCGATTGTCCCGGTTCTCCAAAATATCGCCCGACTGGATTGTTCAGGTTTTCGATAATTTCGTCCGACTGGGTTTTCCCGGTTCTGGAAAATCTCGTCCGACTGGATTGCCTGGTTCTCGAAAACCTTGTTCGAATCAATTGTCCCGGTTCTCCAAAATTTCGCCCGACTGAATTATTCAGGTTCTCGGTAATCTCGTCCGACTGGATTGTCCCGGTTCACCAAAATATCGGCCGACTGGATTGTTCAGGTATTCGAAAAACTCTCTGACTGTATTGTGCCAGTTTTCGAAACTCTCGTCCGACTTAAGATATTTTGAATTTGTCTTCAATAAAACAATTTTGAAAAATAGCTTACATTATCAAGAAAAGAAAACTTTTCGTCGCCTGGTAGTTCTTTAACCTTAAATAAAACAAATATTACATGTATATACATTTATTAATATTCATTACGATTGTAATAATGCACGTTTATCGTCACTTAACGTCAATATTTCTTGATGAACTACTTAGTTGGCGGAGTAAATCGTAGTACACGAAGAGTGAGTGAATGATTATTGTTTAACTCCAAATTAGCAATTTTTCAGCTATATCATGACGTGAAAATGTTACATTTTGATGAGATGATGATGGTATCCGCTTTGTACTAGTCCAACACGCTGAGTGCTAGCTCACTTAAACTACAGTCCGTGGGTAGAAATGTCGCTCCACTCGGAAACATTATTCTGATTCCAAACCAACCAGTCTGTGCTCTTACTCTTTAGTGCTGGGTGCTCAGTGGAAAAGCAACAAATACCAATTTTATAATTAAATGAGATAATCACATCAGTGAAACCCGATATTATCATCGGAAGTGAAACCTGGTTGAACCCAGAAATTCCATCTTGTGAATACTTTCCAACTGATGAATACAATATTTATAGAAAAGACCGTCCTAAAAACACACAAAATCAAAGTTACGGAGGTGTATTCCTGGCAGTGTCAACAAAATTACACTCCGAAGAAGTCAAAGAATTACAAACTGACTCAGAAATAGTCTGGTGTGAGGTAAACATGGAGAATACTAGAAAATTACTACTAGGTAGTTATTATAGACCACCCTCTGACAAAGGCCAATCAGTTGATGAACTTAGTAATTCACTCA
>MJUT01015958.1:0-10679 GCA_002080005.1 Gigantidas platifrons | reverse complement strand
CACCAATGCAGTTCATTTAAAATTGGATGAATAATAATAAAGTTCAAATTCGACAGAGTTTATCTCCAAACTTGTAAGAGTGAGTGAGTGAGTGATTGCTGTTTAACGCCACCTCAGCAATTTTTCATCTATATCATGGTGAGAACAAGATACATTCTATGATATGATAATGATGTCCACCTTGTAGTAGACCAACATGTTTAGTTAGATTTTTATAGTGCTAGCTCACTGAAAAACTCAGCGGGTAGACATGTCGCTCCAGTTGGACACATTATCCTGATTATGAGTCAACCAGTCTTTGCTCCTTCTCCTTAATGATGCATGCTTAGTAGAGAAGGAACAAATACCAATTTTATAGTCTTCGCTTTGACCCGACGAGGGTTCGAACTCACGATCTACTGCACTCTTGATGAGCACACTAACAATAACATCACCGATACAGTCCAAACTGTAAGAAATAGAGGAAATCAGTCAACATACTACCGGAAGCTCTCGGAGCAATCAATTCAAAGAAAAAACTGCATAAAAATTTGGATGAGAAATAAAACTTTCCAAATTTGTGAAATTTGTGCCCCTTTTAGAAATAAAATACCAACATTTTTTCACCCATTAATAACCAATTAAAGATGATCATTTTGCCAGCAATAAAAAAAACTGCATTAAAATTGGATGAACAAAATGTAATTTTTTTTTTTTTTCTCTCTCCTTTTGGGTTGGTCCCTTTATGTCAAAAATGATAATAGTATTAACATAATAACACTATTTATTTGACTCTGAGTGTCCTAATGAATTCATTACAGTAAAACCCTTCAAAATCAGAAAATAAATAAACTCTCCATGTGCAAATAACAGAAACACCCATTTTTGTACCTTATGGCCTCTTGTTTGGAAACGAGTAGGGTTACACAATAATTACTGAATTAATAACTACAAAAATGTATAATAATACTTACCAACAATGTTATTGTGTTCCAAGAAATATGTGCAATTAGAGTAAATGTTACTTGTTTTTCCTCTACAATAGTAACAATATGTAATATCCTTTTTATTCAAGTTTTTTATCCCCAGAATTGTTCCAAAATCAATGATTTTAAATTTTGCTGCATCTGTTGTACTAATACTATTAAAATTAATTGCATCAGTTGATTTTCCAATCCGTCTAGACCATATATATGTTTGGTTTGCGATCGAATCATTTATTGAACATTTTAAGTACAATGTTTCTCCAAATACAACCAAATCCGACTGCAAATCAACTGCAAAAAAATAATAGAATATCAAATTACATGCAAAAACTACAACACATTTAACTATTGAAACAAATGAACATGTATCACTCTGATGTTGCCGAAGAAGATTTGTTTAAATATTGACAATCAAAGCATAATGTTAAAATCAATTTTTTATTTCCCAGGGCTTGAAAACAATATATACAGACAAACTTACATTAAATGGCCACCCTTAAAACAAAAGTCTTCAATGTTTACAACATGTTACATTCCAGTCAATTTTTCTTAATCAAGTCTAGAAAAAATATTTGATTCATTTTCATATTTAGGGCCAACTACAACCCATGAAAATGGGACTTCAATTAAAGATTGTTTTAGACTCATAAAGATATGTCTCCCCTTTTGGGAGAGCAATGACTATTAGCTGTCATTAAGTTTAGGTTTAAGGTGTTTAACACAAGGGATGGAGTAATTGCAATTGAATGCAATGAATTACTTTTTTGGAAGTAATTGTAATTTAGCTTGATTTCAATTACATGTAATTGAATGTATTTAAATACATTTTGAAAAATTGGTGTAATTGCAATTACATTTTAAATACATTTCAATTACATACACTATATGCTTGAAAAGCTTAAATTTATTTACCTGAGAACTGAAGTAATATTTATCTCTAAAGAACATTTTTGTTTCATTGTCAAAATAAAAAAAAAATGATAAATTGATGTAAAACAAATTATACAATTTTTGATAATATGAAAACCAATAAATTGAATACAGAAAATACATGCTTATCAATATCATGCTTATTGCATATAGGCTACATGTATATAAGAATGGTCAACACCAATTTTACTGTTAGATTGTATTAATTATCCCTGACAATATATTTACTTTCTATAACACTTAAACCCATCATTTAACATTGTTTATTTAATCAAGGTCATTATTGAATGATCAAGGTATCTAGACAAAAGACTAATCCCATGCCTCAGGCATATGGTGACAGATTTTAGTTAATCACACCATGCTGTGAACAGTTCAGAGCTAATTGTAACACATGTAAGTATTAAAAGTGTTCAAGTCTTAATACTTAACTTAGTTTGGTATGGAAAGTTTTTTTAAATATATTAAATGATAAAGTAAGTAATATCAGAATTTTTCCAAATTCAAAATTTTTTTTATGGCCGCAATTTCCAATTTGGAAAGTCGCCATCAAAAATCATATCATTCATTCAAAGTTTTTCATAAACCAACCATGACATCAAGGGTGTTAGATGAATTTGAAGTTCCTACAGATGCAAGTGGAAATTTTAAGGCCAAGTGCAACCACTGTGCCACATCTATATCTGGGAAATTTTGTAAATTTTCTGATTTTTGGGAATTGAAATGTAATTGCAATGTAATTAATTACTTTTTAAAAGTATCTGAAAAAAATCAAATACTTTTTAAAAACCACTGTAATTGCAATGTAATGTACATTATGTAATTGAAAAATATTGCAATGTAATTGAATGTATTTAATTACTTTTTAAAGTAATTGAACCCAACCCTGTTTAACACCACCTTCAACAATATTTCAGTTATATCGTGGCAGTCAGTTTTATTGGTGGAGGAAACCGGAGTACCCAGAAAAAACAACCGACCTGTTGTTGCAAGTCACTGTCAAAACTTTACCAAAATTGTTGCATTGAATACACCTCGACATGAACAGGGTTCAAACTCACAGCTTAAGTGGTGATAGGCACTGATTGCACAGGTAGTTTTAAATCCAACTACCATACAACCAGAACCACGGAATTAGGAAGTTGAAACTAGAGGGTCTTAGGAGCCTGTAATTGCTCACTTGTTTTTCAATTTGACTTTTCAATTTAATAGAAAAATTTCAGCAGATCTTTTTTTTTTGGCCATTTGAAATTTCTGCTAATAGTAATGTCAGCCTTCTTGGATCAAAGATGATTTCAGCTCACTTCTGAGCAGAAGATATTATGGTAATTTATTTTCTCAAATTATGCAAAATCGCCATTGGTATAAATTGGTTGAACTATATGCTTCAGAAAAAACCCTCAGAATATATGTTATACTACTCATTGCCATATATTGACCTCATTTTGACTTATAATAAATCAGCAACGGACAACTGAAGAAATTTTTATTTTTAGTAACAGCAGCCATCTTGAATGGAAGGTGTAATTCTGAACACAATTTTTACAGGGGGTCATCCTAGGACCATCCCTGCCAGGTTTGATTTAATTTGGTTCAGTGGTTTCAGAGGAAAAGATTTAAATGTGAAAGTTTACGACGTACAATGGACGACAATAAACGACGGACCCCAAGTGATGGCAAAATGTGCATATAAAACTAAGACAATAAAACACTTAACAATTTACTGTGTAGGAGTTTCCTGTACAAAGGCAACTTCTGTCATTTTTATGACATATTCAAACAGGTAGGAGGAGTTGCAGGTACAATATGAAATAATCTTAGTCAAAAAGGGAAATAATTCCTTGAAAAATTGTGCGACCGAATTGCTGTAGCAATATGCAAATCTCCAAATGGCAAAAAGCAAAACATGCAAAGTTTTAAGGAATTCCTTTTTATATAATATTTAATATTGAAAAAAAAAAAAGAGTCAAAATGAACAATTACTCCTGCACAAATGGTCCAATCAAATTGTCATAAAGATATCAAAATCTCCAAATATTAATATGCAAGGTTGAGAAATAATGAGAAACTCCAATTTAAAATGAACTTTTGAGACTGACAGTTAGGTAGGACAAAAACAAGATATCTAGATACATGTACATAGGATGATACAAAATGACCCTGAAGCATCCATGAACAGTATGGTACATAAAGTCCAATAATGTAGTTTTATCTGTAATTTGTGCTGCATTCCTTTGAAGTGTACAGATAGATAAAGCTAGGGTCGACGTACTAGACCATATCAGAAATTTATTGGGTTAGTTCATCATTTGACATGCGCTGACCAACGCGGAAGGATATGTACTGTGACGCAATCATGCAAGACCAATGTCGGTCGTCATTAATGAAAACAATGTCACCCTGTTTCGGGAAGTAAATTGTAAAATGTGGTTGTTTGCAATAAAATATTCAATTAAATTTGAAGAAAAAATAAACAAGATGATACCCCCACTCTTCGGCAAACATGAAATAGGAATCTGATGGGTCCAAAAACGCTTCCCACGATATGGCATACCTATATGGAGCTTGTGACCAAATATCAGATTTCTACCATCAATAGTTGCTGAGAAAAATGCGACGAAAAATGGGCATATATATATATGTTCAATGTGTATAAAAATCAACAAAGTCAGCAAATAGGAAGTAGGAATCTGATGGGTCCAAAAACGCTTCCCACGATATGGCATACCTATATGAAGCTTGTGACCAAATATCAGATTCCTGTCATCAAGAGTTGCTTAGAAAAATGTGAATATATGTTCAATGTGTATAAAAACCAACTAAGTCGGCAAACAGGAAGTAGGAATCTGACAGGTCCAAAAATGCTACCCACAATATGGCATACCTATATGAAGCTTGTGACCAAATATCAGATTTCTGCCATCAATAGTTACTGAGAACTAGAGGCTCACATGAGCCTGTATCGCTCACCTGACATAACTAAGTCCTCTTAAGAATGTCTGCATGCCGAATACATCTAAGTTACTATTCAAATCCCATAGGGTTCTATGTTAAAACTATGTCTGCTCATGGCAGCCATCTTGGATGGCGGTAGTAGTCACCGGACACAATTTTAAAAGTATACTACCCAAGGACCATCCATGCCATAAAAAAGCACGTGAATGAAAATAGTACATTCATCAATGAAGTAGATAACGGAGTACAAAATGCTCTACAGAAAACCAACGATCTTGAACAATACACACGCAAAAGTAGTGTCCGCATCTATGGATTAGAGGATGAAGAATACGAAGACGTTCCCACAACTGTCTTTAAAGTGAACAAACTCCTAAATGAAAAACTTAAAATGAACATTGAGGAAAAAGAAATAAACATCGCACATCGTCTGGGAAAATTCGAAAGCGAGAAAATGAGACCAGTTATAGTTCGATTTATGTCACGGCAACGAAAAATAGAAACAATTAAACTGAGAAGAGCCCTGGCTAAAACTCAGTACGTTATCAAAGAAGACCTGACGAAAGATAACCAAGAGTTCTTAAACGAACTAAATACAGTTGATAATGTTGAGACGGCCTGGACAAACGAAGGCAAATTTTTCGCAAAACTGTCACCGAGTGGAGCTATATTACGAGTATTTCATAATACTGACTTATCAAATCTGCGACCCCCGCGGAACTGGAGGCCAAAACAANTCACCCTGCTGACAAAAATAAATCAATGTCAGAGTTATCCCTCTGCTGACAAAAATAAATCAAAGTCAAGAGTAATCCCTCTGCTGACAAAAACAAATCAATGTCAGAGTTTTCCCCCTGCTGACAAAAAAAAAATGAATGTGAGAGTTATACTCCTGCTGACAAATCAATTTCAGAGTTATCACCCTGCTTACAAAAAAAAAATCAATGTTATAGAGTTATCACCCAGCTGACAAAAATAAATCAATGTCATAGAGTTATCTCTGCTGACAAAAATAAATCACTGTCAGAGTCATCACCCTGTTGACAAAAATAAATCAATATCATAGAGTTATCCCTCTGCTGACAAAAATAAATAAATGTCAGAGCTATCCCCCTGCAGATAAAAATAAATGAATGTCATAGAGTTATCACCCTGCTGCCAAAAAGAAATCAATGTCATAGAGTTATCCCTCTGATGACAAAAAAAATCAATGTCAGAGTTATCCCCCTGCTGACAAAAATAAATCAATGACAGAGTTATCCCTCTGCTGACAAAAACAAATCAATGTCAGAGTTATCCCCCTACCTACAAAAATAAATCAATGTCATAGAGTTATCTCCCTGCTGACAAAAATAAATCAATGTCTGAGCTATTCCCCTGCTGACAAAAATAAAACAATGTCATAGAGTTGTCACCCTGCTGACAAAAATAAATCAATGTCATAGAGTTATCCCCTTTCTGATAAAAATAAATCAATGTCAGAGTTATCCCTCTGCTGCCAAAAATAAATCAATGTTACAGAGTCATCACCCTGCTGACAAAAATAAATCAATGTTACAGAGTCATCACCCTGCTGACAAAAATAAATCAATGTCAGAGCTATCCCCCTGCTGATAAAAATAAATGAATGTCATAGAGTTATCACCCTGCTGCCAAAAAGAAATCAATGTCATAGAGTTATCCCTCTAATAACAAAAAAAAAATCAATGACAGAGTTATCCCCCTGCTGACAAAAATAAATCAATGTCAAGAGTTATCCCCCTACCTACAAAAATAAATCAATGTCATAGAGTTATCTCCCTGCTGACAAAAATAAATCAATGTCTGAGCTATTCCCCTGCTGACAAAAATAAATCAATGTCTGAGCTATTCCCCTGCTGACAAAAATAAAACAATGTCATAGAGTTGTCACCCTGCTGACAAAAATAAATCAATGTCATAGAGGTATCCCTCTGATGACAAAAATAAATCAATGTCAGAGTTATCCCTCTGCTGACAAAAATAAATCAAAGTCAAGAGTAATCCCTCTGCTGACAAAAACAAATCAATGTCAGAGTTTTCCTCCTGCTGACAAAAAAAAATGAATGTCAGAGTTATACTCCTGCTGACAAATCAATTTCAGAGTTATCACCCTGCTGACAAATAAAAAATCAATGTTATAGAGTTATCACCCAGCTGACAAAAATAAATCAATGTCATAGAGTTATCCCCTTTCTGACAAAAATAAATCAATGTCAGAGTTATACCTCTGCTGACAAAAATAAATCAATGTCACAGAGTTATCACTCTGCTGACAAAAATAAATCAAAGTCATAGAGTTATCCCCATGCAAAAGGAGAATTAATACTAGGAAATTTGTCATTCCAGTTTTGCAATTGCTAAACCGATTTTACAGTATAGTGTCAGTCTGATTTGGCGATTTTACGTCATGTAAAACAAGTACACCCCATGATGACGTCACAACAATTTTGGTTTCTCTTTTCTGCTTATGCATCTTCAAATACAATCTACTAAATTATGACAAAATGTTTGTAAATAAAAATAGAGCAAACTATACATTTTCCAGGAAAACTATATAAATTTATCGAGAACTGGTCAAGTGTGTCTAGTTTTCAAAAGTCAAAACAATATTAATTTAAAATTAAAATATTATATTTCCCCAAATAAGAAAAACTTTTATGATCTCGTTTTGATCAATAGAAAGATTTCTCACAGACAATTTTAATACTACATATTTGACGATACATGACATGTAGTATGACTTTTTGAAAATAGGTTATACCGATCAAATGTGGAACTATGCAGATATGATGTACGACAGTCATCAAGTGATGGAAAAATCTCACATGGCCTTTTTATTTGGGAGACATATACAGCAATGTTATAGAGGTAATGTTTAGATCATTATACATACCATAAGAGTTTCCTCCTCCTGCTGTTATTGTGACATCAGTAATATGTGGATAAACATCAGTAATTTTCTCGCCTTCCCTTGTTATGTTTTCCACACCATCTGATATTTCTGTTATTGCCAGTGCCCTGTCTGTGGCTGTAACATCATCTAAGGCTACTTGACTTTTAATTTTTATGTTAACATGGTTTGTTTGGCTTTCCATGGTAACTGACTCAGTATTGTCAAACTATATTAAAGAGAAACCTTGTTATAGTAGGAGTTGGTTATTTTGAATGCATACAAGTCATTGCCTTGGATAGATCCAACTTTGTAACTGTTTTTAGGTAGAATAATGTATGGCTGACTTATGGCTTATGGTTTTTAATGCCACTTTCAACAATATGTTGATCAGTTTTATCGGTAGAGAAAACCAGAGTACCCATAGAAAACCACAGACCTTCCTAAAGTCACTGACAAACGTTATCATATTAGGTTGCATTAAGTACTCTACACCTTGCCATGAGTGAGATTCGAACTCACAATGTTAGTGGTGATAGGCACAGATTGCGCAGGTAGTTGTAAATTCAACTACCATACGATCACGACCAGGACGCCCTCCCCCCCACCCCTTAGTAATATACATATGTCATACAATTTGTAGTACTTGTTAATTCACCTGGTTATTAGTTAAACTATTTTGGTGTTTCAGTATTACAATTTGTTTGAAACAAATACATCTAGTATCTTTTTTAATGTATATGTCAAATTTGGGTCCCTCATTGTCGCCTTAAAACTGTGTTCAACAAACAAAAAGGCAAAATTTGCTGTCTTATTATGTTACATTTTTGCAGGTATGTTGTAATTCTGTTATGCTATGGGTCTATCATCATCTATTTTAATCATTTTAAAGATTTCCATGCAATAACGGTGCTGTACAATAATCGTCATACTGTATAATATATATGTATGTCTTCACTCCTTACATCTTAGACATTGTGGACTTAAAATTCCTTTTGAGACAAAGTCGTAGGTTGGTCACTTTAATAATTATTCAATGATCAGACCATTAGATACTATGAATATGATGGCCAATGACGTGCATCAGTTACAGTTAAGCAAATAAATAAACATCTGAATTTCCACGATGCTTTACCATAATGGAATACCAGTTAAAGTGTCATATGCCTTATTACTATATTGTAAGCTGTATTCTTTTTCTCAGTTTATAAGATGTGTACATAGATGCATGACTAGGTCATGGCATATTCAGCTGAACAAAGAGCGTGCCTCAAAATATGTCCTTTTTGTTTCTTAGTGTTAAAAAAATATTGACCTCAGGAGTTATTTAACACATGTAAAATAAAAGGCTGTTGGCCACTGGTCCCCCGTCACCCAGGTTATATGGCAAGATTAAATTTTGAAACTACTGTAAACTAGAGGTTCAGGTGAGCCTGTATCACTCACCTGACTTAAATAATTCTGAAAGGGGACCACCCAAGGACCATTTTGAAGTAAAAAAAAAGGGGAGTAACTCTAGTTAGATTTGTCGAAAAATCATCATTATCGAACTTGACCTAGATATTCATGAGATACACTTACATACCAAACCTAATTTCAATCTGACTTTTGTGTTCACAAGTTATAATTTGGAAACCAAAAATTTAGCAATTTTGGAGTCTAAAAAGGGATGAAACTCTGGTAAGATTTGTCGAAAAATGATCGCTATCGAAATTGACCTAGATATTCATGAGATACACCTACATACCAAACCTAGTTTCAATCCGACTATTTGTTCCTAAGTTATCATCTGGAAACCAAATATTTAGCAATTTTGAGGTTTAAAAAGGGGCACAACTCTACTAAAAATTGTCGAAAAAATTGTCATGATCGAACTTGACCTAGATATTCATAAGATACACTTATATGCCACACCTAGCTTCAATTTGACTTTTCATTCACAAGTTATCATCTGGAAACCAAACGATACCCATTTCTATAGTCCCCTTCGACGAAGCGTCAGGGGACAAATATATCTACAGCGACCTCTACCTATCTATGAGCCAATTAGCCTTTATTCTTACGCCTTAATGCTGCATGTGTAGTAGAAAAGCACAAAATACCAATTTTATAGTCTTTTGTTTGAATCTATTATCTACCAAATTCATGGATATCATGTACTCCATTACACAATGGAGGCAGCTGATTCAAATTCGATAGAGAATCTACTGTAAATAAACAAAATTATTTGTTGATTTTCGTGGATTTTTATTTGTGTTTTCCCTGTCAGTGATATGCTACATTTTTCTCTACACAATAAAAACCCCTTTTTTCCAATCCAAAGAATCATTACAAGAATATATATGTAAGCATATCAGCCCTTAAATTAGTCTACCAAAACAGTAGCCTGGGCAACCTAAAAAGCCTCCAGGTGACCTAAAATTCACTGTTGGGTGTCCATTTGTCAAATAGCATTTATTAAACCTTGCAACTGTAAAAATTTGGATTACAAACCCATCTCCGACTGTATTTAATTAACAGTTCCTTGTAAAGTCATCAGAGCCCTTGAAAGTGTCTTTAAATTTTATAGTATGATTCAAGCATCTTAAATTGTGACATTGGTTTTTAAAAGGCTTTATTTCACCTAGAATTCAAATGTCTGATGAAGTGTTTTCGTAATAGATTAGTTATACCCCATGGCCAAGCAAATGCTGTTGGCTGAATATTGTTCCACAAAAGCGATAAATCAAATGACATTTCTCCAGTAAAAATGCCAAAGAGAGGAAGAGAGAGTTCCTCTGTGAGTCTGGAAACCCCCTCCACAGTTGAAGCATCTGAAAGTGAACCAACAAGTAAGCGCAAACCCGGCAAAACTTATAGAAAATCCCCATTGGCTGCCTTGTTTAATAAAATTAAACTACATGAATATTTATTATTAT
>MJUT01015952.1:0-10011 GCA_002080005.1 Gigantidas platifrons | reverse complement strand
TGTTGGTAACTCTGTGGTGCCAGTCTGTTGGTTAGACTCTGATCTAAGATCTGTTGGTAACTCTGTGGTGCCTGTCTGTTGGTTAGACTCTGATCTAAGATATGTTGGTAACTCTGTGGTGCCAGTCTGGTGGTATCATCTGTTGATATTCTGTGGTGTAATGTTTGTTGGTCTTCTCTTTTTGTAATCCTCTGATATGATAGTACGACTTCCTCTATAGATTTTCTCTTGTGTAGGGTCTGACAGGCCTATATATTTCCTCTGGTGTGGTCTGGCATGTTCAATTTAAGTCACATACTAAAAACAGTACCTATTTAATGTGGCTCATTGATCTCCTTTGTTTTCTCTCTGTTGGTTGGTAGCTGATGTTGGTCTCTTTGAGTGAGCCTTTTATCTTTTAAGGTATCCATGTAGTGAGAAAGTTGGTATCCCTTAGCTGTTGGTCCTGAAAAACAAAATGAAAAATTTGAAAAACAAATATCTTCAGACAATTTCACAGCCATTCTACAATGCTGTAATGTAAGATAATGTATAATTTCACATACTAGTAGTAGAGATCACCCGACTTCATACCATAGCAACCGTACCATCTTTGGGGAGCAGTTATTTAACGGTATCGAAAACCTTCAATAATTAATGTATGGTCTATTTAATGTAATTACATTTGTATATTGAAGAACTATACTTCGAATTATATGTAATATTCTACCAGCATTGAAATATTTCAAAATTATGGGTTGTTAATGTGCCATCTATGAAATAATCAACAGTGGGTATACTCATATTATCTTCTAACCACAACCATATGTAAACAAATTATAAGTATTGTCTCTCCTAGCATTGAGTTATCAATGCATGACCAAATTGTTTATGCAACATTGCAAGTCTAGCAGAAACACATTAGGGTGGAGCCCTGCTACATTTATTTCATCCAGTAAAGGTGGTGGGGGTACGGGGGACTAAATTTGATAAAATTATCCCATGAAAAAGACTAAAACAATTACAAAAATTCAAGACTGCTCTGTCCACCTTTATGCCTATAATATCGTCAAACAAAACTAATTGCAGTCTTGCACGGATTTCTATTCCCTTTGGTTTATGGATACTAATAACTCCTTTGTATTTACTGCATATAGCAGTTTAGTATATACATGTACTGTAATTTATGGGTTATTAACTTTTCATAATTTCAAGTGATTGGAACTCCCTTTATTCATAAGTGTAAAATAAGACTTCTTGAAAAAATTATGAAAATTGGTGCCACCATAGCCTGGAACCCCTTTTTGGAAATTTGTTTGATCTGCTCATGATTGTATTTTCATCAAGTTCTATTTCTATATTAGTATATGTGAAAAATAAATGGGTTTCATCCTCTTCATTGACATACAGTGAAACCTGTAAATAAAGGTCACTCAAGGAACATGAAATGAGCAGTTGCCCTTTATATACAGGTTAGAATTATATGCACTATTCATTAATGGGAAAATTGTGACTGCCCTTTGTAGACAGTGATTTGTTATATAGAGGTGTTCTTTAACACAGGTTTGACTGTATTCTATATTTTCTTTGTATTCCCTTAAATCTGCCCATTTCGACTTGAATAGGGTTTCCTCTTGCACAAGTTTTACTGCAACTTGTAAACCATAACTGATAGAGGAAATCCAATGAAATACTACCTAAAGTCCTTGCCTCGATAAATTGAAAGAAAAAAACCCACAGTAAAATAAGATGTAAAATAAAAATTATGTATGCCTTCTAAATATGCAAAAATTCAGAATTTAAGGCCTTTTAACCACTGTTCAATTAGAAAGGCTCATTTCCTTTTACTACCTCATTAAAAAAAATCTATTAAGAGGAGCATTTTATTATAAAAAAAAATAATAAAACACTTAAAATTTGGATGAAAGATAGGAAAGTTCAATTCTTGGTCCTTTGGACTTTTTGGTCACTTTTGGATGAGTTTATCTCAGAATATGAAAGAGATAGAGAAAAATCAGTCCATATATTTAATTACCCCATAGTTTCAATAAATCAAATAAAAATTGGACTCGTAAGACCTTCCAAATATGTGAAATTTCGATATTTTAACCACTTGTAGCCCCTTTTCCAATTTTGAATAAAAGTGTTCACTTCATTGAGTTTTAGTTTACTTATTATCAACTATACTATTTGTTATAAGGTATCTTTAAAATTGTGTAGGTGGCTGTATAAAAGAGTTACTTTTGGAGATCCTGGAATTGGCACTGAAGTGCATGGCCGTAGCGCAAAGGAGGCACTTTTGAAACGGCAAGTATAACCTTTGAAAACAAATTTAAAAAAATCTTTCTCCAAAATTTGTCTAATTTCACCCATAACTCCATTGCTAATATCACGGATTATAAATTCATTGGTCGTAATATTCGATTAACAGTTGTTAGACAGTGACAGTGTTATTCGGCAGCTGTATGTCATAAATTCAGATGAAATCCTATGAGAATATCAGAATTTGCTCCCGCAAAAAAACACTGCAGAAGACGTTGGAAAGTCATCATGTCACTTCACAATTGATTGCAGACAGGGTCTTTAAAACGAAAATTAGATGAAGGTCACTTTTAAAACATCAGTGTGGATTTGCATATTCCATGTTATGAATGAAATAAGACATTTACCAGATTCCCAGAAAAAATATGTCTAGAAAATCCAACTAACTGGCAATATCTAGAATAACACTCAAACAGGTCTGAGGAGGTACAATATGCAGTAAACAGTTATATTTCTGACTTTTAAAAGGCATTTTCAATTTAGAATTTAGTCTAAAAATTACAAAAAGGCCTTGGCCCAATCGTCTATTTTTATATTGGGGCTATCGTGGTAGTGATCGTATGGTAGTTGGATTTATAACTACCTATGCAATCAGTGCCTATCACCACTAAATTTGTGAGTTCGAAACTTGAGGTGCACTCGATACAACATTATGTGATAAAGTTTATCAGTGACTTGCAACAGGTCTGTGGTTTTCTTCGAGTACTCCGGTTTCCTCCACTAATAAAACTGACTGCAACGATAAAACTGACTGCAACGATAAAACTGACTGCAACGATAAAACTGACTGCACGATAAAACTGAAATATTGTTGAGAGTGGCGTTAAACATAATAAACCAAACTGTATCAAATTTGTAACAAGTCGAGTGATCTCTAGTAGGAGTGAGTGAGTGATTGTTGTTTAATGCCAACTCAGCCATTATTCAGCTATATCATGGTGAGAGCAAGTTAATGTTCAATGAGATGATGATGAGGCCGTCTTTGTACTAGACCAACACACTTAGTTGGATTTTTATAGTGTTAGTTCACTGAAACAACAGTCTGCAGATAGACATGTCCCTCCACTGGGATATCCATTGATCATAACTGTCCACTTTGTGTTCAATCAGTTTAACAGTTTCTAACTGAAGATTTTAAAGCATTTTCCAAATAGGTTGATTGATTGATTAATTGATTATTACTTTTCATCCAGCAACCAGTATTTCAGATATTATTGGAACGAGAACAAGTTCAACTACATGTATATATAAAAACTGCATGTATATAAAAATTAGTAAGGGGTGGGAAAACCAGGACAATAACTGTTGACTGCCACTGGAGAAATATGGAGAATTGGGTAGGGATGAAAACTTTATTCATGGACCCGTCGTGGCCTTTATTGTATGGTAGTTGGATTTATAATTACCTATGCAATCAGTGCTTATGACCATTAATGTTGTGAGTTCTAATTCAGCTCATCTGAGATGTACTTGATACAATATTATGTGATAGGACAGTTGTTTTCTCCAGGTACTCTGGTTTCCTCCACCAATAAAACTGACAGCCACGATATAACTGACAGCCACGATATAACTGACAACCACGATATAACTGAAATATTGTTGAAATCGGCGTTAATCACCATAAACCAAAAACTTCAGTCTACTGTAGATGCTACTAGGTGCTTACTCTTTTTCAGAATCTACAACTAGAAAATTGAATGCCCCCGTCTCAACCTTATCCACCTCAACCCCCACCCCAATTTACTATCTTAACTTTTGGTTTGGTTCTGAGGAATGTGTAGGGGTATAATGCAAAGAAAACGTCTTGAAGAGCCAAAATGGATTTTCAATATAACTTAATTTCAAGGAATGGTATATTCATCGGGTATGATGTAGAAAACTTATGTACATAAATGTATAGACTTTAAAAGGTGTTTGTGTCTTTAATTAGTTTGTGTCTGACATACAATGCCCCCGTGGATATAATTGCAAAAGGGTAAACCAATGTTTTGCTTATTCAGCATCAAGCAGAAATGATTGAAATAAATGAATCTGTACCTAACAATGTGAAGGAGCATTGTTTGCACGTTAACAGGTTTCAGTGGCTAAGTTCATATATGCATCATTTTGTAACAAAATTGTTGAAAATCAAAATCCATAAAATATACACACCTTCAGTGTAGGTATACTAACTGTCTACAAAATATAAAAGGTCTAGCTCAAAAACTGTAGGAGGAGTTAGCCGGACAAACCATATATCCTATCTGGATTTAGCAAAATCTGTCTAAGTTCATGCATCCATAATTTAAAAAAAAAATTGTTGAAAGTCAAAATCCATAAAATATGCACACCTTCAGTGTAGGTACTAACTGTTTACAAAATATAAAAGGTCTAGCTCAAAAACTGTAGGAGGAGTTAGCTGGACAAACCATATATCCTATATGGATTTAGCAAAATCTGCCTATGTTCATGCATCCATAATTTTGTAAAAAATTGTTGAAAGTCAAAATCCACAAAATCTGCACATCTTCAGTGTAGGTACTAACTGTTTACAAAATATAAAAGGTCTAGCTCAAAAACTGTAGGAGGAGTTAGCCGGACAAACTATGCATACTAAGTGTGATGAACGGACGAACGCACGGATGCACGGACACACGGACGCACGGACACATGGACGCACGGATGCATGGACACATGGATGGACGGACAGGGGTAAAACAATATGCCCCCCGACCAATAGT
Source organism: Gigantidas platifrons (assembly GCA_002080005.1). Lineage (NCBI taxonomy): Eukaryota > Metazoa > Mollusca > Bivalvia > Mytilida > Modiolidae > Gigantidas > Gigantidas platifrons. Next base: position 4,987 of record MJUT01015952.1, on the reverse strand, counting down.
CGCGGGGGCATAAAAAGAGATCTTTCACATGCAAGGAGCGTGGCATTCCCCAAACATGTGGCCCACAATGGTCCAGTCGGTCAACCTTTCTATATTAATATCCATATTATGACCTGACAACACCCACTTTGCATATTCGTGACTTTATTCTAAAATTATACATTTTAATACCTTTTTCATATGAGTTATTTCCCTTACGACTAGCAATATGGTACCTGGTGTAGTAGCAAGAAACAGTGGAAAGGACAACAAATTTCAGTTTAATTTTCTCATAACTTGAACCTTGCAAAAAAATCACAGGAAAATTTTATAGCAACTAGAAAATTCACAAGTTGTTACAACATTACAATTTTATGCAAATTATTGGAAAAAAAGATTTTTATTTTCATTTAACTTTGCATGAAAGGGGACATATTTGCCTGTCTTTAAGGGAAATAACTCCTGTTAAACATACAATATTGATTAATATTCCTATAGGATCCTGTATTCAAACTTTGTCCTGCAGTGAAGAACCATGAAAAAAAACCCCAGACAATCCAAGGAACTTTCTAGCCAAGTGTGATTTCAAATGGTATAATAGTTTCAGAAAAGAATAATTTTTAAATATTTTTCTTATTGACACACAGAACCGACTTTTTGTGCCTGTTTCAATTTGTTTTATTCTTTTATTTATATCTGAATTGTGACCGTATGAACTGGCTTAACCCTGTCACTTTTTCATGTCGGTCTCAAATCGGGATCGGGGTTTACCTCAGCATATGTCATGGTCTTTTTTGTGTTTATAGACTTGAGGTAAGAGGTAGTTATTTGTTTTGTTGACATTGGTTGAATCATTGACAATCACTGTTTGAACTTACTTTATTTTCATAATTTTGTAGATAACTATTCAAGAAAAATCCATCCCAGTTAGATTTCAATGAGTAAGTGGTTTCAGGAAATATTAAAAAATATTTTGACCAAATGGTTTGATGTTAAAATTTGATATAATTCAATATACTATGTAAATTCCAGACTGTTAATGAATTATATAATTAATTAAGGCTTCATTTTGAGTCCTCTCGAAAATATTTCCACTGGGATCTCCCCTTAATGTACTAAACATTGCTAAAAACAAAATCCAGATGATTGTAAAGACACAATTTAGGATTTTTTAATTTAACATATCTAGGACCTCTCCATTTTAAAATATTTATAATGTACCTATAATTTAGGTTTCAACCACTTTCATCAATAAATAGAAACTGTTTGAAGTATGTTATCCCTTTGTTCTATTTATAGAAGCATCGGCCATGCTGCCTGTTTGGAGGAATCATTAGATATGTAGTTTAGCTGTATACACTCCATACCTTGATTACTTTAGAGAAATCCCAGAGAGCTGTCTGTTCTGCAGAGTTGCTACAACATAGGACAAAAGCTGAGGATGTACCAAAATCCAAGAACATACCTGTACAAAGTAAATGATAAGATGTCATGAACATAATTCAGAGATAAAATATGAATGAAATAAATTATTATTTTCTAGATGGCAATTTAAAACTGAGTTGTTTTTTCTCTCACAAATATAAGTCAAAATAAAGTGATTTCTTGAGTAAAATTCCATTCTTTATATCCTTTATATCCATCAATAAGGGGGGGGGATGTTTTTAACACCACTTTCAACAATATTTTAGCTATATCATGGCGAGCAGTTTTATTGGTGGAGGAAAACGGAGGAACAAGAGAAAACCACTGACCTGTTGCAAGTCATTGATGAACTTGATCACATAATGTTGTATCAAATACACCCTGCATGAGCGGGATTCAAACTCATAATGTTAGTGGTGATAGGCACTGATTGCACATGTAGTTGTAAATCCAACAACCATATGATCACGACTTCTTCAAATAGATAAAAGTGTATCTTTATTAGACTCCATGTTCATATGTAAAAATTCTTTACTATAGGTAACTCTAATTTTAATTTCATTTTTTTTATCAAATAAATTGCTATTTCAAGTGTAATTTAAAGATTATGTAGTAGTTAATGGGAGGTAACTCTAATTTCAATTTTCCTTTGTTTTTTTTCAAGGGTAATTTAGTGATGTTTTTTTTATCAATTTCAGACCAGAAATTCAGAAACAAAATATCATACACTGAAGATGCGATAGCAAATTGCTACATACAAAACTACACTTTGTGTAGCAAACATTATTTTGTGTGTAAGTGTTCAAAATATTTGTGGTTAAACAATCAACCATTGTCACTGAAGCATTTTAAAATAACAAATACAAATGAGAATTTACATGTATGGAGGAAATTAATCAATAAACGTAATGATCTGAAGACACATGAACGAACAAGAATGAACATGAATACAAACTTTGTAGAAGGATTTAACAGATTAGGTTGTGTGTAAATACCATCAAATGTTACCTTCATGAATATGCAGGTGGTCATGTTCAGTTGATAGTTTTGATTTTGGCCTTGGTGAATTAATGTGGCTCACTGGTGTCCTTCATGGTATCTACAGTGCTAGTAGATAGGTCTCCCTTGCTGTTGATTTGGCTCACTGGTCTCCATGGTATCTACAGTGCTAGTAGATCGGTCTCCTTTGCTGTTGATGTGGCTCACTGGTCTCCTCCATGGTGTCTACAGTGCTAGTAGATAGGCCTCCCTTGCTGTTGATGTGGCTCACAGGTCTCTTGCATGGTATCTATGGTCCTAGTAGATAGGTCTCCCTTACTGTTGATGTGGCTCCTTGGTCTCCTCCATGCTGACTACAATAAAATGTGTAAAAATAACAATTTCCCTGTTTACACCATGAATGTGTGAACTAACGAAATAAGTAAATAACTTCCTGCAAAATCTGGCAATTTCATAGCACAGATGAAAAATGAAAAAAAAACACAATTGAACTAGGATTACATTATTGTATTGTAGATGGATCTCATTACTTTTTAATTTTGAAGGAGAGTTTTTTTGGGTTCTTTTTGCATGAACATTATGAATGAGTTATCTCCCTTCTTGGGTGGAAGTTGGGGCCCATAAAACTAGCTTAGATCAGTCATTTTTTATTGAACTAATCCAGGAGAGTGAGTGATCAAGCATATGTGTGTTAGAGTGCTTGAAACAGTAGCTGTAGCTGATTGACTGATTGACGAATGGCAACTTATTTGACTGATTGCATCTGTCACTGATGAACACTGTTCGTTACATAGATAACGGTCAGTCAATAGATAGTTCATTAATGGTGTGCTACATATGACGGATTCGTTTATCTAACAATTTTAACTTGAAAAATAGCAAATTATAAAACTTTTTAACATAATTTTCATAAAAAGCATAAAAATTATCAAGATAACCTTTCATGTTATGTTCATATGTAAAAATTATTTATTATAGATAACTCAATTTTTTTTATCAAATAAATTTCTATTTCAAGTGTAATTTAAAAATTATGTACTAGTTAATGGGAGGTAACTCTAATTTCAATTTTCCTTTGGTTTTTTTTCAATTGTAATTTAGTTAAATAAGTTTTTTTTTATCAATTTCAGACCAGAAATTCAGAAACAAAATATCATACACTGAAGATGTGATAGCAAATTGCTACATACAAAGCTACACTTTGTGTAGCAAACATTCTTTTGTGTGTAAGTGTTCAAAGCATTTGTGGTTAAACAATCAATCATTGTCATTGAAGCATTTTAAAATAACAAATACAAATGAGAATTTACATGTGTGAAGGAAATTAATCAATAAACGTTATGATCTGAAGACACATAACTTTGTAGAAGGATTTAACAGATTAGGTTGTGTGTAAATACCATCAAATGTTACCTTCATGAACATGCAGGTGGTCATGTTCATTTGATTGTGTTGATTTTGGCCTTGGTGAATCAATGCGGCTCACTGGTCTCCATGGTATCTACGGTGCTAGTAGATAGGTCTCCCTTGCTGTTGATGTGGCTCACTGGTCTCCTCCATGATATCTACGGTGCTAGCAGTTAGGTCTCCCTTGCTGTTGATGTGGCTTACTGGTCTCCTCCATGCTGACTACAATGAAAAGTGTAAAAATAACAATTTCCCTGTTTACACTATGAATTTGTGATCTAAAGAAATAAGTACAACTTCCTGCAAAAATCAAGCAATTTCATAGCACAGATGAAAAATGAAAAAAAAACCCCACAAACAAACAAGGATTACATCATTGTATTGTAGATGGATCTCATTGCTTTTTAAATTTGAAGGAGAGTTGTTTTTTGTTTTTTGCATGAACATTATGAATGAGTTATCTCCCTTCTTGAATGGAAGTTGGGACCCATACAACTAGCTTAGATCAGTCATTTTTTATTGAACTAATCCAGGAGAGTGAGTGATCAAGCATATATGTGTTAGAGTGCTTGAAACAGTAGTTGTAACTGTTTGACTGATTGACGAATGGCAACTTATTTGACTGATTGTATCTGTCACTGATGAACACTGTTCGTCATTACATAGATAAATTGGTCAGTCAATAGAAAGTTCATTAATGGTGTGCTACATATGACAGATTCGTTTATCTAAAAATGTTACCTTGAAAAATAGCAAATTATAAAACAGTTTAACTTTTTAACATTATTTTCATAAAAAGCATAAAAATTATCAAGATAATCTTTTTTTGTGCATTTTGTTAAATTCTTCGGTGTTTACTTGCTTTGATTCTGACAATTATCAGTTAAAATGTTGACTTGTCAAAACATTTTTCTTACTGAAATTCCAAGATAGTTTTTTTTAATGAATATAAATCAAGTCTGGTCTTTCTGAATTTATAATTAGTTACTGGTCTTTCTGAATTTATAATTAGTTACTGGTATAGAATTTGAAAGAAATTTTTCTCAAATAAATTCATAATTTGCAAAATATTATGAATCTTTAGAATATTTATACGTATTATTTTATATAATTCAAATTATTTTCCAATATTTACATTTGTTGATGGAGTAAAATATATAATTGGGTGAGTGAGTAA
>MJUT01015950.1:1144532-1161452 GCA_002080005.1 Gigantidas platifrons | reverse complement strand
TGAAATAAATAAAGAATCAAATATATAATTGTATATTGAAATTTCATTAAATATATATTGTTTTTACTAATGAAACTGACGCCATAATATCACTGAAATATTGTCTAAAGTGGCGTGACACACAATAGTCCCCTGTAAATGTGAACATTGATTTCATTAGTTTTGTGTTAATTGCAGCCTTTATCCAGAGAATATAAAATCAAGACTGTTGACGGGAAAGAAATGTCTGCATTACGGATCATATCATTATCTATTAACTTCCTGAGGGAGTCCTTAGTTCGTGTTCTGTGTAATAGGATCAATGGCTTTAGAGAAGACGATATCTCATGGGTTATTACTATACCTGCTATTTGGAGTGATGCCGCCAAGCAGTTCATGAAGGAGGCAGCTGTGGAGGTACTTTAATTTATGTCTTTATTAATAACTTTATTAATAACGCTCTTCTCCCGGTTATACCCGTGGGTTGACATTTTACACACACGTGGAAAGCACTGCATGACCGAACATTTCACTAAAAGGGGAGATTCGGGTCACATAGAAATAGTTTAGCTCCGCCACTTTTAAATGAAATGCCTGTATCAAGTCAGGAAAGTGAGCGGTCGTGTTAGGGGTATCGATTTTGATCCTTTCTACGATTTTTCTATTTGATTGATAATATTTGTGTGTGTGTGGTTGTCGTGTTGTTTAGCAGACAGTGGAGTACTTATTGTGATCATCTTCCAGCCATGTTATTTCTAAGATTTCGTGTGATGGGATTTAGGTTAGGTGTGAGGGATAATAGTATAAAGAGTAAAAAATCAAATGCTATGAGGCAAACTTTATCAAGGGGCAACTCTAGAAGAATCTACCTCAATTATTTAATTTTGCTTGGCCATTTTCTAGATCGTATATATATATATATATATATGAATGCTTCTGGACATATAAGAACAGACGTTTGTCTAAGATTAATTTTATAAGTGCATATTTCATATTTAATGTGTGGTTTTTCATACTTGTTTTTGCCGCCAGATGTTTTGCGGACGTGCATTGTTACGTTGACGTTTGTATTGTTTGTTTATGTAACGTTTCATTATTCTAGTAAACATGCTGACGCAGACTGGTTGCTCAGTCGAAAGCTCCAAGCATTCTTATAGTTTTTATTATATATATATATATATCCCAATGAGCTTGAAATTTAGGATACCACATATATTTTATGTGTAATGTTTTGTAGATCGTTGTTTGTCCTTTAGTCCCTTTTCTTTTGGCCATCACTAGTGTGTTGTCTGTCCTTCTTCGATTTACAGATTCTGATTACCCCTTTGGTATCTTCAAACTCTTCTTGTAGAAATCCGCTTGATATAATGTATAATGTAGATCCTCTACTAGGACATTGATGACGATGACTGAGATCTATGTTGTATGAGAAAAGAGATGACTTCTACTTTCCAAGTATTAACGCGTATATAAACAAAAATCACAGACCCCAGCTTTCTCACGAATTTACACTTTCCGACGTTTTACGTGTAGTGTTTTGTAGATCATTATTTATCGTTTTGTCCTTTTTCTTTTGGCTTGTCTGTCTGTCTTTCTTCGATTTATGGCTTCTGATTACCCCTTTCTTAAACTTGGGTGTATCTTTTTATTTGGAGCCAGAACAGTTGGAAGCGTTATTTGATGGACGTGATACTTTGACTGACGATTCTAAGCGTTAAGTGGTTTAAGGAAGTCTATGGCCAGTGTATGATCACGTCAGAAGTGAAGTGTTGAGTGGCGAAACATCCGAGGAGTTCAGAGTGTATCACAGAGACGCTTGAGATATTGACATTACCCGTGTCCAATCTACGAGAGTTATCGTTTCTCACTCTCAGAACGCTAACTTTGATAGAGAATGCACACGTGTGTTTTACACGATCCTGGTAATTTATCAAGCAATGCCTGCACCGTTGTTACAATTTCGTTTGACATGACTTCTCTACCCGAGAATAGTTCCCTATTGAGAAATCCGTAGTAGAACCATAAGTCAACAAATACACGACGTGAACGTCAAATATCCGTTCTCGACGGGCATTACATTGTAACACCAATAGAAACATACAATCTAATACGAAGTCAAAAGGATTTCATAGCACAATCAATCATTGATATCAATAATCAGTTCTAGAAAGTCTTAACAAGTCTTGCTTTTCTAAAGAATGTAGGCGCCGTCGTGATTGTTATCGTATTGCAGTTGATTTACAACTACCGGTGCAATCAGTGCCTATCACCATTTAAGTTGTGAGTTCAAACCCCGTTCATGGCGAGGTGTACTCGATACAACATTATGTGATTAAGTTTGTCAATGACTTCCGGCATGTCGGGAGTTTTCTCGGGGTACTCCGGTTTCTTCCACCAATAAAACTGACTGCCACGATATTACTGAAATATTGTTGAAAGTGACGTTAAACACCATAACCCTACAAAGTCGTAATATATCATGTTTCCAGTTTTTCTAAAGAATGTATAGACACCTTCTTCGTTTATTAGGCTTCAGGAACACTTTCTGATCATTTGAAAAATAATACGATTCTTTAAATGTAAATATAATGTGCTTTGTTTCGTCTACTGACAAAATATGTCATAGATAAAGAGTTACCAGTACAGAAATATATTACGTAGTCCCCCTATATACAATTTATGGATTTGTTTTTCTACAAAACGTAAAACGTTTTACGCATGTTAATATAAACAATGAACCCTACTGTAACTGTATAATGTAGAACAGCACTAATTTTGGTCAAAGGTCGAGTTTGTTGGACTCACGTGATATTTTATCCTTTCTTACTAATATGAAAATAACTTGACCTCGGTTGCATTCATGTATTCAGTACGAGGTGGTTTCCCTTTCTTTACCGTAAGTATAATTCATATACGTAATATATATCTATGTAACTATAGATATGCATGTATATAAATATATTTAAGGTAACGTGTCGTACGATTTTTTTTATTTTTTTTTTTTTTATTATTATTAATTTTTTTTTAGGTGCTCAATACAACATTATATGATTGTCAGTGACTTGTGACAGGTCGGTGGTTTTATTCCATGGTACTCCGATTTCCTCCAACAATAAAACTGAAAGCCACGATATGACCTGTAATATTGTTGAAAATGGCGTTATACACCTTAAACCAAGCTAAACCAAACCGATTGGGAGGGGGGGAGGTAGTACGCTAGTGTACTGTCCACTTGATCTACGATTTCTTCTTTTATAACGATACATTGTACTGCAAATATTGTCCATTTTTAGTAAGTTGTACAATAATTTCATTCGTGTAATAAACAAGTAATTATTATAAGAATGAAAAATGTGTATTTACTTGCTATCTAACCCTAAACAAGGTACAGCTGCTATATTTGGCATAAATGTGTAGGTAAATTATTATTTTACAAGATGAAGTGATACTTATGTATTACCTTGACGTCAAATTAACAAAACAATTTACAAATAGATACATAAGAGTTATTCAAATACAGACGTCATTCAGTGAGGTTGCATATTTTGTGAATCTGTTGACATTTTTTTAATAAAACAAAGACTTCCTTGTACGATAATGTTTACAAAATAGTAAACCACTAATTTCATTAAGTACTTTCAGTTATAAATATTATGTTGTTAACACGGCAAGTACAACGTATATCAATATATACGTTCTCCTAACAGCTGGATACGTTCTCATAACAGCTAGGGCCGTTGTGGTCGTGATCGTATGGTAGTTGGATTTACAACTACCTACATGAGCATGCAAGCAGTGCCTATCACCACTAACGTTGTGAGTTCAAATCCAACTCAGGCGAGGTGTACTCGATACAATATTACTTTTTTTCAGTGACTTGCGAAAGGTCGGAAGTTTTCTCCGGGTACTCCGGTTTCCTCCACCAATAAAACTGACCGCCACGATGTAACTGAAATATTGTTGTTTGAAAGTGGCGTTAAACACGATAACCATACCCAAACAACGTATATTAATAGCTGAGAAAATCTGTAAAAGTATCTAGTGTCTCCACGTTTAGCGATTGCCTCAGATGAATCAAATACACGACAGACGCGTCCATGTAATGGGACATTAATCAGTGGCTCGTGCATGGGGAATGCCACTCCATTTGAACGTAAAGGACGATTTGCAACATGTGCAACAGTTTGTGGGGATACTCGATTTCACTCCATCGTCAATATATTGCAAAGACAAAATGACAATGATACTATTTGAATATTAAGAGCATGGGTTATAAAAATTAAAGGCATACAGGCTGTCAAAATTGATTTGTTTTTGTTTATATTAAAAGTTGCCAATATTCGATATTTTGTACTAAAAAATGTTCTGAACAAGCCAGGTTTCAAAAATATGTTATAATGTCGTAATAAGTGAAAAGAATTCGAATGTCTATTGGTAAAATCACTATTAACACACCTAATTATAAGTCGACTGATTTTCCGAAGTTTGCTGGACACTGATAATGCTATAAATAACCAATTCGTTATAATTAATATAATTTAATAAATATATATTTGAAATTGGATCCGGGGTAATCAGTTAATATTATATAATGGTATTTAGTAAGAATAACACTTAAAATTGGAAATACGTGATGTAATCAATAAAAACAAACCCAAACTCTGCAAAGGGGCCCGATAATGGGAAAATTGAAAACAAATTGTATTGCATATTATTGACAACACTTGAGTTGTCTTGATTAAATTTTGTTTCGAGAAAAAAAAACAGATATGAAGTTCATTATTTTAGTATCTAATTTAAAAGAGATATCACCTAGCGTTTTCTCCTGAAAAAAAAGAATATTAAAAAAAAACTATAATGCAATTCTACTGTCAAAATACGATTCGGCCGTAAAAAGATACTAAATTATGCTTACCGTATACGTGTTGAAAAAGGGAGTATAACATCTTTTTTTTTTTTTTTTTGTTGCACAAAGCTTGTTAAATCCTCCTTTTTGTGTCGTTTTCGTGTAGAATCCGTCAATGTTTTGTATTCGATTTGAGCACGTGTTGTTCATCAACAATATTTTCTTAGCAAATTCGCACATGCGCAAACGCTTTCTCGAATAAGGTCACTGTGTAGGTGAATTTTGAATTTATGAATATTATGCGGGTAAACATTGAATGCTTTACTGGATGGAAGATAATCAAACAGCGACGTATTTCCTTCGTTCTATGCTATTTACGTATGATATTATAAAAAAATGTCAACTGCAATTAGTATAAAACATCGAATATAATATTTTCATCGTCCAAAAGGAGATAGTTGTTAAACACACATATGCTCGAGGCACGGAATTACCGCCCCCGCCCCTTTTAAACTTTCTGTTTACATAAAAATTTTCAATAAAACTTCTTTATTATTTCATCTCTTTTCCCTTAATTTAACTTGTTCGTGTCCATATTCATACAATCTTATGTTAACAGTAACATACATGTGTCGACCCTGTGGATAATTAGAGTTATTTTGAATCGACACGTGTAAGTTGCTGTTAACATAAGATTGTTAATACGGACACGAACAAGTTGAATTAAGGAAAAAGAGATGAAATAATAATAAAAAAAAATTTAAATGGGGTACTTTCATGCCACGGGTGCCTGTGGTTCAATATACATGTACCTGGTCCAGAAAGCAAAATATTATATTCTATCTGGAAGAGCCCTCATAATGCCATTTATATACTAAATGTCTAGATCTTGATTACTTGATTAAATTCGACGTCATGTGGATTCCAAATGTTATTGAACATAAAGATCTTCTAATTTTAGAATATAAATGTCCATAATACCATTTTAGGCTGGAATACCAAAGACTCATTTACAGCTATGTTTAGAACCAGAGGCAGCTTCTGTCTATTGCCAACATGTTCCCTTTGAAAGGCTACAAGGAGGTCGAGGTATCAGTGCCTTTCAACCTGGTACATCTTATATGGTGTTAGATCTTGGAGGTAAATAAGATATACATGTTGCGTGATAAGACAATGTTGTTGGTGAAACATTATACACAATGTATAATTACCTGTGAAATACATCTGATACACACTATTAATTAAAGCATGCATTACAATGGGGTCAGACCTATAACCCGACATCCCGATAGTCCGACAGCCCAGTAGTCCGACAATCCGTTAGTCCGACAGTCCGGTAGTCCGTCAGTCCGATAGTCCGTACATTTAATAGCTAATCTAGGAAAATAAAATATCTGTTCTTATTAGAAATATTCGCCTAATCGAGTTTTGCGTGCTGTGAAAGCAAGATCCTGGCGTTACAATATTCTTCTGTGGGCTACTGATGCATATATTAAAAACCGGCATTGAAAGATTCTTATGTGGTTTACTGTATATATTACAAATATTTTCGTAAAATTAACTGGTTTTTGTGTATGTTCAAATGATAGATTGAAGAGTATATAATTATGTTTATACAACATTTCTTGAATTCAATTGTGTAGAATCAGCATAAAGATCATATTTAGCGTAAGATAGCTCACATTGGCGATTCAAGATCTCCAATAGAAGAAAGTTTAGACCTTTCGTTAGGAAATATTAAAAAAACCAGTTAAATCGACCATAAAATCGACAAAAAATAGACTAAAACCCCTTTAAAAATATGTGGATCCGCACCTGATTCGCAGGAAGTACATGATTCACTTTATTAACATTGATGAAGTCGCAAATTCTAACATTCGGAAATATTCTGCAAACTTAAGCATTTCAATTTTTCCCTTGCGAGATTCGACGCGAAAAGAAAACATCACCTAACTTTGTCTTCTTTTCCACAAGGAGGGATATTGAAGCGGAGTGAGGCTTACAACGATTTTAATAGCATATATTGTTAGTTTTCCATGACTTTCTTCTATTTCAAAAAGTCATATTAACGCATACATTTTATTTTAGTAGGGGCGTTCCCTTTAAATGCGTGCTTGTTTTGTAATGTGTCCACATGTCCGTTCCCGGTAATGTTTATCAGAATTCCCTACTACCATGCAAAGAAAATAAATATTCTGGCCTCCAAATCTTGTAAAAATAAATATTCAGACCTGAATAAAATTGGAAATAATATGACTGAGAAAATTTCCAGTGTTGTTTTCATTTTAACTCACCTGGCAAATGGCCAGTGTGAGCTTTTGCCATCACTTGATGTCTGCCGTCAGTCTGTTTGTTAACTTTTCATACTTCAAACTTCTACTTGAGAAATACAGAACAGTAAACCAAACTGGCAGTGATGTTCCCTATGAGTTTCCGCACACGTATTGTTTCTTTGGTGCTGATTCGTCATAAACATTGCCGCCACAGGACTTTGATATTTCTGATTAGGTCAATCTTTTAAAAACGTCTTCTCAAGAGCCGAAGAATGGATTGGGATGAAAATTGGTACATATGTTCCTATTAATGTTGTTAGCAAGTGTTGGGACTTACGTGCGGATAGGAAATTCAAAATAGCCGCCATCGGAGGTGAAAGATTACATATAATCTTTATGGGAAATGCATTTTCACCATCATCCTTTTGAGAACCGCTTTACATAATTCACCCGAACCTAGCAGAGATTATAATGAACCAGTGGTGCACCTTTAATGACAAACTGTTTAGAGACATAGTGGCCAAAGCTGTTTAAGATTTTATATTGGCTGATCTTTTAAAACCTTCACCAGGGCCTATGAAAACCAGGTGAGCAGTCTATGCTCCTAGAAGCCTCTAGTTTAATTACCTGTCCTTGACTTGGTGTTGTCAATGGATTACGCGTTCCTTTGAGGCTTTTTTTGTTTACTTATTAGAACCATTGGAAATCTAGACCGATTCTCAACGTGAATAAATAAAAAATAAACCAAAAGCCCAGAGTCCTACGAATAGCTATGAATATGGCGAGCTTTCAATAACTACGACCAAATTTGTCAATGTTGTTTCCCATAGACTCAAAAATTTCTGGCACTCACTGCCTCTCATACCAAATTGGAGATTTGAGTATATCTTGATATATATGAATCATTATGATTGATGGTACGACCGCCATATGTACCAGTTGGATCATATTGCATCGGCTGAAGGTTCCAGTACGTAAATTTTTGTCTAGGCAATTCGTTTCAACAGTGCTAGGTTATTTTGACAGACCTGATTTTAATTTAAACGTTACTTTCAGGGACTGATATACTGAAAGAGAGGATTAAAAAATTCATGGTTTTAAGCAAAGTTTAATTGCATTAATGTTTGGATTCCCCCCTCCATCCATTATTCAAGTCAATATTGCAACCCCCCCTCGTTTCATATAGTCTAGTCGACTACATTTTTTTGAACTATTGCCTGTATTTGAACCAGTGTTTTAAGTTTTTGACCAACTTTTTCTTGTGAGTATTTCTTCAGTTTAGCGTATTCCTTCATTCTTTTAGGTTAATATTCAATACATTTCCTTTAGAAAAGGTCCGAATATATTGCCTAAACCCGGAACCTTTGTACATTGTTCCGGTAAGCTCATCTAACCAAGACAGTCTTTTCAGTCCGGTCTAAATTTCCTGCTATGCCGCCTTTGTCGAAAAAAAATTATTTAACGGCGTAGAAGACGAACAGATTTAATTTGATCCAATAATATCCCTCCCCTCCCCTCCCCTCCGAAAATCGTAAGGTCGTCCTTTTGAGATTATCAGTGAATTAAAGACGTTTACTATTTCTTCATTTAATTGAATGAAAATTCCGTCATACAAGTACAAATTCAAACAAATATTCAAGAAAATTGGTCAAACTAAAGCTTTTGATCCTTCTTATGTATTCCGCTAACTTTTTACTTTGTTGCAGTTCTTGCTTGAACGATGAAAGTGAAAATAACCCATCTCTGTCGGACTATCTGATTGTCGGACCATGGCCAGCGGGCTGTCGGACTATCGGGCTGTCGGACTAACGGGCTGTCGGAATATAGCTACGCCCATTACAATAACGTCAATCATCGGAGAATGCACCGTCCGGAGATGACTTGATCACTAGGCAAATACTATACTGATGGTAATTTAAAAACAAAGAAAATGAATGAGTTGGAATACAATAAAGTAATTTGGAAAATCAATTTCAGCTGAAAATCAAAGATAAAATACGGTTGGTCAATACGAGCTGACCAGGGCGCGCACAAAAACAATCAGCCAAATCACCAAAAAATAACAGCATAACCACGTATAAAATTAGCCTGACTAGAAGAGCCAGACCTAAAAAGACGAACAATAGAACAATGTATACCCTCAAACGAACTTATAATAACTTGTAAATAACTGAAATTTACATTTAAACAACCAATATGGCATCTCCCACACACAGAGGTGCTTTCGGATTAACAGAAACAATTATGGGTACGTTTAACAACCAATATGGCGTCTCCCACACACAGAGGTGCTGTGGGATTAACAGAAACAATTATGGGTACGTTTAACAACCAATATGACGTCTCCCACACACAGAGGTGCTGTGGGATTAACAGAAACAATTATGGGTACGTTTAACAACCAATATGGCGTCTCCCACACACAGAGGTGCTTTCGGATTAACAGAAACAATTATGGGTACGTTAAACAACCAATATGACGTCTCCCACACACAGAGGTGCTGTGGGATTAACAGAAACAATTATGGGTACGTTTAACAACCAATATGGCGTCTCCCACACACAGAGGTGCTGTGGGATTAACAGAAACAATTATGGGTACGTTTACAAAATTCACTTGGTCAACAATGATAAAAGAGCCCTGAATACATCACTGGATAATGTTTAATGTTGGACCAAGATAAAAATCGCTTATAAATACATATACCATGGTTTCTCGAACTCTAAAAGGTGCTACAACTGTGAGTAGTGTCCCGACATTATGCCCACTTTTATTTCAATACAGCCTTTACGGAAGACTCAATAGTGTCGTCCCCATAAAAGTGTCACCCTGGGCGGACCGACCTTACTAGCTGTTATTGTTCAAGGAGAGAGGGGTAGTGGTACACATAATGTGACGTTTTAAATTAAGCTTAAACATATTTTGTAACATAAATACGCATTTTTCCTTTGATGTTTTTATGCAGTAATCAGCTTAAGAATAGTGAACTTTTACAAACCATTGTCTAACATGAAGATCTTGATGTTATTCCATGATTATTACATCACATGAGAATAATAGTGAAGTTTATATGGAAGTGGGAGGAGCTTAAGTCATGGATTAATATAAAGATCTACATGTTATTCCATGGTTAACGTGGACGTCGAAGAGAATACCCTTTTGTTCATCGTGTAATTTCTCTTACAAACGGATTCGTTGGTTTAAATAAGTTAATTCCTACGATCCATGGTATATGTATTATATATACCATGGATCTTACGAATGAACTTATTTAAACCAACGAATGCGAAGGATGAGTTGGTTTAAATAAGTTCATGAGCAAGATCCATGGTATATATGGTTTGTAGCAGAAATTACACGATTGACAAAAGGGTGTTCTCTTCGACGTCCGCGTTAACCATGGAATAACATGTAGATATTTATATTAAACCATGACGTAAGCTCCTCCCACTTCCATAGAATCTTAACTATTATTCTCATGTGACGTCAAAATCATGGAATAATATCAAGATCTTCATGTTAAACCATGGTTTGTAAAAGTTAACTATTTTTAAGTTGATTACTGCATAAAAACATCAAGGGAAAAATGCGTATTTATGTTACAAATAATACTTATCCTCAAATAAAGAAACAAAAGGATAAGATGCAACTTAGAACATCTTCTCTATTATGTACATTATTTTACATCAACAAGTATTTATTTGGTCACCAAGTCGTGTTGACCTTTCAAAGTGTTGTTTAAAATTTTTAACAATCTATTTATAATGACATGTCTACTATGCCATGTCCATTCCGTATCTGACAGAAAGCGTCCAGTTGAACTTAAATATTATGTATTTAATATATTTCAATATTTATTAAATAATGAAAATACCACAGCCAAAATTATGAAATTGGGTTTGGTTAAAGGAAAGGTAAACCCCCGAGACAATGCTAAATTCATCTGAACGAAAGGTTATGTTAACTTTTATCGGAAATTTTTTTTACGCATATAACATATGAATATTTAATTGCAGGAGGGACAGCAGATATAACCGTTCATCAAATATTAGACAATGGGCGTATCAAAGAGCTCCAACAAGCAAGTGGCGGGGCGTGGGGAGGAGTGAATGTAGATAATGCTTTTATATTTTTTCTTGAAAAAGTATTTGGAAACGAAATTATACGAACGTTTCGGGAAACGCATCTATTTGACTATTTAGAATTGGAACGAGAATTCGAAATGATTAAGCGAAAAGTAAAAATTGACGATAACAGTCAAATTTCAATTCGGATTCCACCTTCTTTTCTGGAAGTTTTTCGTGCGGTGCATGACTGTACCGACATTACGGAGTTTATGGACACTACATCATATCGGCGACAAGTTACCGTTGCGCGTGATAGGCTAAGAATTGATGCGGGAATTATACGAGAGATGTTTTGTCCCATTGTGGACGATATTATTCGACAGGTTGGGTGTCTATTAAAAAGCAAGCAGACTTGTGAGATAAAAAACATAATCATGGTAGGTGGGTTTTCCGAATCAGAATACGTGCAAAAGAGCATACAAAAAGCATTTCCGGATATATATGTGATGATTCCGGAAGACCCAGAGTTGGCTGTTATGAAAGGTTCTGTTCTTTTTGGGTTTAACCCTTCAGTTATCTCTGCACGTGTTGCAAGGCTTACATACGGAACAAACAGTTTTATTGCATTTGAAAAGGGAACACATCCAGAAAACAAAAAAGTTGTGATGGACGGGCAAGAATTATGCGAGGATTGTTTCGTAAAATATGTAGAAGTTGGAGATATCTTACCAATTAACACCGTTATAGGACCTAAGCGATATATGCCGATTAGAAAGAAACAACAATTTGCAAATATCCAGATCTTTGCTAGTTCCGACCCAGATCCTACTTTTGTGACAGACAGTAATTGCCAGTTTATAGGATTAGTAACATTTCAATTCAAAGACACTAGAGGGGGTTACGATAGACCAATTTGGTTAAAAATGATTTTCGGTGGAACTGAATTAGCCGTAGAGGCTACAGAAGAGAAGACAGGCGATACCATGAAGGCATATTTCGAATTTTTAGATCATAAAGATGATGGAAAAACATAAATTATGTATCACAAAATCCGTTCACAATAAATGAAATTACATGTACTTAAAATTATAACATTGTGACTCCTGTGCAACAGAGTACACACGTGGGGATAATTTTTCGTCATCTTGCAATCGTCGTCATCAGTCGTTTGCACTTTCCTTATTCAACAACTCGTCCAAATCACTAGATTTCCTAGTCATATCCTAGAGCCATAAATGGTGTTTCAATTTTGAATTTGAATTTGAATTTTTGTGTTTAACGCCGCTTTCAGAAATATTTTAGCTATATCATGGCGACCAGTTTTATTGGTGGAGAACCACCGACCATGGCCATGCAACTGGTAAACTTTATCACTTGCGGCTGCGAGTCCAGTGCACCATTTTCTGTAATTTACAAAGCTGGGCGCGAACCTACGCCGTATTGGTGATGGGCTTGTATGGGTTGTTAGATCCAACGAACGAAATCACTGAGCCAACCGGGCCCCGGTTTTTCAATGTGGTACTGAAAGGGTTTACATGTCAAATGGACAAGGCCCCATAGAACACTTACCAGATACCAACAAATCAAATTTGATCATCTATCGCTTATACATAAAGTGAAGTCATGCACATACTATTTTTTTCAAATAAGGCTGATTTCTGGGGTTACCAAAAGCTAAACGGATGAGTGGTACAAGCGAGGTTTGCATATCCAAAAATTATGTTTATCTATATACCCTAAGACAGTTATGTTACCAGGTTGAATTTATTAATATATTGAGAAAATTGTCAAAGAAATTGTACTACAATATATGCATGGTATAATATTACTTTAAAGTTAGTGAGTGATTGTTGTTTAACGCCAACTCAGCATTTTTTCAGCTATATCAAAGTTAATTTTCGAGATGATGATGAGGTCCGCTTTGTAACTAGGCCAACATGCTTAGTTGGATTTTTTCATAAGCTAGCTCACTGAGACAACAATCCACGGATATACATGTCGCCACACTCGGACACATAATCATGATTCCGAGCCAACCAGCTGTTTGTCTTTCTCCTTAATGCTGCGTGCTTAGCGGAGAGGCAACACATACCAATTTGATAGTCTTTGGTTTGACCCGATCGGGGATCGAACCCACGATCTACCATATTCGAGGCGAGCACTGATGCAGTTCATTTCTATTGAGAGACAATAACCTGACTAAATGCATATATAATGTCAACTACACTGAATGGTGTTAATTTAGTATTTCAGTAGCAATGAATGATCATTGTGTTTGATCATAGACATGGAAACATGTGGTAGTTGGATTTATAACTACCTATGCAATCAGTGCGGACTGTGCCTATAACCACTAACGTTGTGAGTTCGAACCCAGCTCATGCGTGGTGTACTCGATACAGCATTATGTGATCAAGTTTGTCAGTGACTTGCAGGAGATCGGTGGTTTTCTCCGGTTCCTCCACCAATAAAACTGACCGCCACGATATAACTGAAATGCTGTTGAAAGTGGCGTTAAGCACCAGAAACCGGAAATCCAAACCAAACCAATCAAAAGGTGACCATGTTGCAACTAAGGGGTCTAAGAATGACTTCGCTTTTCTTAGCGAGTGGTACTCGATTAGACATAATGTGATTTTTACTACATTTAGAACTTAGTTGCAGAAAGTACGTTGCTTTCTCTCGATACTGTTTGTTTGATGGTGTTTAACGTCACTTTCAACACTATTTCAGTTATCTTGTGGCGGTCAGTTTTATTGGTGGAGGAAACCGGAGGACCCGGAGAAACACATCGACCTGTCGGGAGTCACTGACAAACTTTATCTAATAATGTTGTACACCTCATCCTGATAGAGATTCGAATTCACATCAGTGGTGATAGGCACTGATTGCATATGTAGTTGAAAATCTCTCGATACTAAGGATTACCCCATGAATAAAACATGCAGTCATGACATAGCTCCAATAATTTAAAAAAAAAGTGATGCCAAACTCACATAATCATAATCCTCTAATATTGTGTCCTGCTTGGAAGTCCTTATTATATGTATGGAAGCTTGATGCTTGTTTACCATCTATAATCAGTACACTTCATATCTGATTACTTTATACCATCTAGACTCTGTATGTCGGATTAAATAGTGTCCGCTGTGAAATATTGTCCTCTGTTACAATTGTTTTCTATGATAAAGTCCGAGGACGTAATAAAGCGCAGAGGTTGTGACGGAACAGAAGTTCCTCTATAGTATTTATTCCAAAGAAAATTTATTATGTAATAAAAGTTCCAAAAGAAATTGTGTGTATGTAATACATGTTCCACTGACAGAATAAAAAATACCAGTACAGTGAAACATGTATTACATCAAAATAATTTCCTATATGGAACTTTTATTATATAATAAATTTTCTTAGAAACATTATAAGGAACAAAGAAGTTTAAAATGGATAAAATAGGTACAAGTATTATATAATATTTATTCTGGTAGGTATAAGTATTATATAATATTTATTCTGGTATGTACAAGTATTATATAATATAATATTTTATTCTGGTATCTGATAAACATAAGTGTTTATAGAATATATTGTATGCCTATGGACATATAATTTGAGTTTTATTATATCATTTACCTATAATAAATGTACCTATCAAAGGTGGAACAAATGTCACACAGGTGGAATAAATATTCCATAAGACTTATTCCATGAAATAAATATTATTCAATTATTTTTTCCTTTTGGAACAAATATTATTAGGAACAAATATATAGTTACAAGGTGACTTCTTTTGTTCTGTTGGGGATTTTTTATTTGAAAAAGATACAATCGGACACATTTTCACAGGACAATATTATGGCTTACAAGTACACTTCATATTTGATTACTTTATCAAATGGTAATAAAAAGTCCACATTATGTCCTCTAATGTATAATGTGTCAAATTGTTTGGCTTCCTTTAGTAATCGCCTTTCTGAAAACTGGACAATCTGAAGCCGTCATTCTAATCATAGACAATACAATGGTCAGAAGAAGAAAAGCACAAACACACAATACATGGTCAACAAAATAGTGCACTGAAAACCAAAAATAGACCAACACAAAACCTACTAAAGGCGGGGTTTTAACTCAGGTGTTCGGACAGTGTAATCAGTTCCTGCTCCACAAGTTGCACCCATAGTGTTATTCTTTTTAAAAATCCAGTGATAAGTCGTTGTATCTTTTCCTGTACCATTTTTATCTGCCGGCATACAGTTTTTATCTACATGTGCCCATAAATGCCAGTAAGATATTGTCCTTATAATCTGGAAATGTGGTCTTAGGGGAAAAATTTAAAGATTTAAAATAAAAACACTATGTACATGCATTGAATTGCAATGATGAAAATAGCTCATAAAATATTTCTGGTTAAATGAGTTAACAAAACGAACATACAAGTATATATTATGTTCTTTTTTCTATCTAAATTTTGAATCCATTTTGGCTAAAAAGATAAATTGCCAATTTTGAATGTTTTCAACAAAATACCAAAATGTATACCGAAACAACCAAAAACCACCCCTCTTATAAGGCCATTCCAACCGAAAACCCCCTCTTATCAGGCCATTAAAACCAAAAACCACCCCTCTTATAAGGCCATTCCATCCAAAAACCACCCCTCTTATAAGGCCATTCCAACCAAAAACCACCCTCTTATCAGACCATTCCAACCAAAAACCACCCCTCTTATAAGGCCATTCCATCCAAAAACCACCCCTCCTATAAGACCATTCCAACCAAAAAACCCACTCTTATAAGGCCATTCCAACCAAAAATCACCCCTCTTATAAGGCTATTCCAACCAAAAACCACCCCTCTTATCAGACCATTACAACCAAAACCACCCCTATTATAAGGCCATTCCTACTAAAAACCACCCCACTTATAAGACCATTCCAACAAAAAACCACCCCTCTTATCAGATCATTCCAACCAAAAACCACCCCTCTTATAAGGCCATTCCATCCAAAAACCACCCCTCCTATCAGGCCATTCCAACTAAAAACCCCACTCTTATAAGGCCATTCCAACCAAAAATCACCCCTCTTATAAGGCCATTCCAACCAAAAACCACCCCTCTTATCAGGCCTTTCCAACCAAAAACCACCCCTCTTATAAGACCATTCCAACCAAAAACCACCCCTCTTATCAGACCATTACAACCAAAACCACCCCTCTTATAAGGCCATTCCTACTAAAAACCACCCCACTTATAAGGCCATTCCAACAAAAAACCACCCCTCTTATCAGACTATTCCAACCAAAAACCACCCCTCTTATAAGGCCATTCAATCCAAAAACCACACCTCTTATAAGGCCATTCCAACCAAAACCCATCCATCTAATAAGGCCATTCTAACCAAAAACCACCCCTCTTATAAGGCCATTCCAACCAAAAATCACTCCTCTGATAAAGCCATTCCATGCAAAAACTACCCCTCTTATGAGGCCATTCCAACCAAAAACCACCCCTCTTATTAGACCATTCCAACCAAAAACCACCCCTCTTATTAGACCATTCCAACCAAAAACCACCCCTCTTATAAGGCCATTCCAACCAAAAATCACTCCTCTTATAAGGTCATTCCATGCAAAAACTACCCCTCTTGTGAGGCCATTCCAACCAAAAACCACCCCTCTTATCGGGTCATTCCAACCAAAAACCACCCCTCTTATAAGACAATTCCTACCAAAAACCACCCCTCTTATAAGGCCATT
>MJUT01015950.1:1134022-1144188 GCA_002080005.1 Gigantidas platifrons | reverse complement strand
ACCAAAAACCACCCCTCTTATAAGGCCATTCCATCCAAAAACCACCCCTCTTATAAGGCCATTCAAGCCAAAAACCACCCCTCTTATAAGGCCATTCCAACCAAAAACCACCCCTCTTATAAGGCCATTCCATCCAAAAACCACCCCTCTTATAAGGCCATTCCTACCAAAAACCAACCCTCTTATAAGGCCATTCATACCATGAACCACCCCTCTTATAAGGCCATTCCTAACAAAAACCATCCTTCTTATAAGGCCATTCCAACCAAAAACCACCCCTCTTATCAGGCCATTCCTACCAAAAACCACCCTTCTTATAAGGCCATTCAAGCCAAAAACCACCTCTCTTATAAGGCCATTCCAACCAAAAACCACCCTTCTTATAAGGCTATTCCAACCAAAAACCACATCTCTTGTAAGGCCATTCCAACCAAAAACCACCCCTCTTATAAGGCCATTCCCACTAAAAACCACCCCTCTTATAAGGCCATTCCTACCAAAAACCACCCCTCTTATGATGCCAATTCCCACTAAAAACCACCCCTCTTATAAGGCCATTCCGACTTAAAACCACCTCTCTTATAAGACCATTCCAACCAAAACCCATCCATCTTATAAGGCCATTCCAACCAAAAACCATCCCTCTTATAAGGCCATTCAAAGCAAAATCCACCATTCTTATAAGGTCATTCCTACCAAAGGCCACCTCTCTGATAAGGCCAGTCCTACCAAAAACTACCTCTCTTATAAGGCCATTCATACCAAAAACCACCCCTCTTATAAGGCCATTCATACCAAAAACCCCCCTCTTATAAGGCCATTCCAACCAAAAACCACCTCTCTTATAAGGCCATTCCAAGCAAAGACCACACCTCTTATAAGGCAATTCCAACCAAAAACCACCCCTCTTATTAGGCCATTCCCACTAAAAACCACCCCTCTTATAAGGTCATTCCCACTTAAAACCACCTCTCTTATAAGGCCATTCCAACCAAAACCCATCCATCTTATAAGGCCATTCCAACCAAAAACCATCCCTCTTATCAGGCCATTCCAAGCAAAATCCACCACTCTTATAAGGCCATTCCTACAAAGGCCACCTCTCTGATAAGGCCAGTCCTACCAAAAACTACCTCTCTTATAAGGCCATTCATACCAAAAACCACCCCTCTTATAAGGCCATTCCAACAAAAAAAACTCTTATAACGCCATTCCAACCAAAAACCACCTCTCTTATAAGGCCATTCCAAGCAAAGACCACCCCTCTTATAAGGCCATTCCAACCAAAAACCACCCCTCTTATTAAGCCATTCCCACTAAAAACCAACCCTCTTATAAGGCCATTCCCACTTAAAACCATCCCTCTTATAAGGCCATTCCAACCAAAAACCATCCCTCTTATAAGGCCATTCCAAGCAAAATCCACCACTCTTATAAGGCCATTCCTACCAAAGGCCACCTCTCTGATAAGGCCATTCCAACTAAAAACCACCCCTCTTATAAGGCCATTCCAACTAAAAACCACCCCTCGTATAAGGCCATTCCTATAAAAGGCCACCCCTCATATAAGGCCATTCCTATAAAAGGCCACCCCTCATATACGGCCATTCCTACCAAATCCACCCCTCCACTAAACGTCATCCCTCTTATTAGATCATTCTCACTAAAAGTCATCCCTCTTATAAGATCATTCCCACTAAAGGTCATCCCTCTTATAAGACCATTCCCATTAAAGGTCATCCCTCTTTTCAGGCCATTCCCACTAAAGGTCACCCCTCTTATAAGACCATTCCCCATAAAGGTCATCCCTCTTATAAGACCATTCCCACTCAAGGTCATCCCTCTTATCAGGCCATTCCCACTAAAGGTCATCCCTCTTATAAGGCCATCACCTCTAAAGGTCATCCCTCTTATCAAGTCATTCCCATTTAAGGTCATCCCTCTTATAAGACCATTACCACTAAAGGTCATCCCTCTCATCAGGTGTAACGAACTTGCATTACGTATTAATATATTATATACTGGATAATTTTAAATGTTCATTTTTCCTAGACGCCGGTGATGTTTTCAAATCAAACAGACCGAACAGGTAAATTCAAATCAAACAGACCCAATAGGTAAATTCAAATCAAACAAACCCAACAGGTAAACTCATAAATCTCGTGATCGCACACTGTATAAATTGCCCAGGTGAGATATATTGTGAGTCGGCACATGGTTTTAGCGCGAAGCACACGCTTTGTGAGGAACATGCAGTTTGGGTATTATAATTGTCAAATTCAGGACATGAATATTCATAGGCAAAGGTTCATTACTCTCAGGTAAGTCTTTTTTGCTTTATTTATGGTTAATTTTAGTCAATTTTGCTGTCGAGATGTGATTTCTTGCTCGCGGTCCAGAATGTCCAGAAATTAAAAAATTATGCAAATGTATAGACAATGTAAGTAATGTGTGGGTTCAATATCTATTTTGCAGGGGTTTTCATGCCTGGTTTTTGGTATGCTTGTAGCAAAGTTATTAGCCGTGTAAATGGTGTCTGTTTTGAAATGGTACCGATTTTGGTGTACATAAATTGATGTTACAACGCCCAGAATAGGTGATATTATTATCGTTAAGATGCCGTTATAAATTTGGAATATAAGAGTCCGTAAATATTACAACATGAAGTCCGTGCTGAACACATTTTATTTATGCAGTCATATTAGTCACGGTTCGCTGGATACAACAGTGATGCGATAGTTTAATCATTTTAGTGTCCTCGTCATCCGTTCAAATCTACATTTATGTGAAATTTATCCGTCCGTATTTATAAATTATCCAAGGGGAACAAACACGGTCCAATTTCTGAATTTCTACAGTACCGCAACGTTTAACCATGCCAGAAATACGTGTGTGCTAGATTGTATATTTCCGGCTATAATATGCATAGTGTTTTGAATAAATACCATATTTGTTCAGTGTGTTGAATGAATATCGTTTATGTTCAATGTTGTGAATATTGTATTATTGTGTAGACGATTTCATTGCATATATCATTTGTTTTATGATTATTTTCTTGTGTTTTGTTAATTAAATTTATATGTTTAAATATGGTTTTGTATGACATTGGCCATCTGACAATCCAAAGAACTTACTTCTTTAGTGTAAACTATATTTTATTCAACAAAAATACATATAAGACATTACATAGTAATATTCATAGAAAGGGATTGGAAAACAAGTGTAAAACACTTATACAAATTCCTCTCCCGGTAAATTATTGCTAAAACAGGTGGATGGTTGTTCAAATTATAATCTTGTATATTAAAAACAAAAAGTGGTTGGGTGACCACACAAGTTTTGTGAATGATTCTACATGGATTATGAAATTAATGAGAATCACATTACATGGATACGGTCTATATTTTTAGAAAATATATGTAAGAATTATGCAATTCTCTTACTTTTGATAATGAAATCTTGTTTAATGATAAAAAAAAAATTGTTTTCAATATCAGACAATAAAGGGTTACCAAATAATACATTTTGAGTAGTTGCCTGATATGAAATTTTATTAATCATATTTTGTCGAATTAAACGATATAACAAAAAGTGTTCAGAAGATTCAATTTGTTTACAAATACAGTATGGATCATCTTCTAGATTTTTCTTAAATAAATGCTCTTTCAATCCACTACTCTCTGTTCTGATTCTTGTGTGCATAATTTGACCAATTCTGTTGCCGCTATAAAAATATTGCGGGACAATGTGTTTATTTTGTAAAAAAAAAAAAAAAAGAGAGTACAAAGAAGCGGTTCTAATATGAATAGGAAGTTCATTCCAAAGACGAACAGTAGACGGAATAAAACTGTTGTGATGAAAATTTGTACGTGAATATACAGAAGGCAGATTATGTGAGTTACGGGTCCCGTACGAGTGGGTTTGTCCAAAAGTTGAGGGGACTAGATTTGTAAGATAGTCTGGAGTATTTTTATTAACCATCTGGTGGAACATAATAAGTTTGTGGTTCTTCCTCCTATCCCTTAGACTTTCCCACCCAGATTCCTTCATAAGAACATGAATGCTGGTTAATTTTGTCGCCCCTGTAACAATTCTCGCTGCCTCGTAATTAATACTCTCCAGTCTATCTTTCAAATAATCCGGACAATTGTCCCAAATCACGTCAACATATTCTAAGATGGGGCGAACATATGAAAAATACATAACTTGAAGGGTTTTTCTGTCGGCTTTAAATTTAAGTCTCCGTAACATATTCAGTCGCACGGATGCTTTAGCTAACATTTCATCTATATGAATGTTCCAGTTCCCGTCACTGGAAAATATAAGACCAAGATGTTTGTGAGAATCAACGGTTTTGATAACGTTCCGGTCCATAATTAACGGAGGGTGATAAGGTGGATCCTTTTTCCTAGATATAATCATAGATTCGGTTTTCTTAGGGTTGAAATTTACTAACCATTTATCGGCCCATTTTTGAATGCGATCGAAATCAGAATTGGGAGTAATGGAGGCTACCAAAGGGTTATCAACAATAGCATAAATACTTGTATCATCAGCAAATAGCTTTATCTGACAGTTTACCTCATTAACAATATCATTTATAAAAACTAAGAATAATAATGGGCCCAGGATCGACCCTTGTGGAACACCAGCATTGATATTAGCCCAAGAAGATTCTTGTCCATTAACAACCACCCTTTGATTACGGTTTGAGAGATACTCTTTTAGCCATAAAAGAAGATTTCCGGTGATACCAATTTTTTTCAATTTGACCAGTAACCCTCTGTGCCAAACCCGGTCAAATGCCTTACTTATATCGAAGAAAATAATTATAATGTCTTTCCCTTCATCTAAAGCGGAGCTGAACACGTTAGCAATATACATCAACTGATTACGAGTAGAATAATTTTAAGGTGAATCCAGACTGGTGTTCCGATAGGAATTCTCGAATAAAATTCATAATATGTTTATATACACATCTTTCAAAAGTTTTGCTTATTACGCATAGTAGAGAGATTGGGCGATAATTACCAATGATGTTCTTATCGTCCTTCTTGAAAGCGGGAATAACATTAGCTAATTTCCACGCTGACGGATAATACATGCTGGATAGACTTGAATTATAAATATAACACAGAGGTTTTGATATAATATCATATGCACTTTTCAACAGTCTTGGGCTTACACCGTCAGGACCAGAAGCTTTATTTACATTAACAATTTGTAATACATCTTTCACTTCCTGTTCCTGAAGGATTATATTATCAAGACAATTGACCGGTGCAGAGTCATCCCCAGGGACAGACTTATCATTATCGTTTACATTTGACTGAGAAGCAAAAAATATAGTAAACGCCTCAGCTTTTTCGATATCATTACTAATAAAGTCGTCATTGACAAGTAGAGGTGGAATATCTGAGTTACAAGATTTAAATCCTGCTAATTTAGAGGCTGTTATCCACCAATTTCTTATGCCTAATGTATCAGAACGTAATTTATTTACAAGCCCATCAAGCTAAACTTGCTTCTGTTGCCTGACTAAATTGACGGTCCTGTTCCTAAATTTCCTAAACTTTGCCCAGTGCTCGGGAAGATTTTTTTTTTTTTAGCTCTATTGTTCAACCTATTACGTTTTCGTATTGCCCGGCGAACTGCATTGTTTATCCACGATGGATCCATCTTCCTAACAGTGATAACTTTATTAGGAATTGAATCTGCCGCAGCTTTCAATAGTATATTAGTAAATAAATCTACTACACGATCTAAATCGTTATTGACGCTGGAAAAAATATCATCCCAATTGACAGCGGCTAATTTCTCACGAAACAGATTGAAGTCGCCACGATCGTAGAGCCAGATGCGGCGTTTAAAACATATTTGGGAAGGTTTGCAGATTTTGATGATCCCGTATGTCGGGCAATGATATCGTATATTGCCTTGGAAAATGGACGGACCAACGTGAACAAAGTCAACCGTTTTACGGTTATTAGCAATAACTAAATCAAGACATGAATTTGAGTTCTCCGTAAAATATGTTGGTTCGCTAATAAATTGAATCATATCATATTTAGTGAGGATATGTTTCACTCTATCGTTGTTCGGTTTCAAATAATCTTCATTAAAGTCCCCTAAAATGACAATGTTTTCAATTCCTGTGTCAACCGCTTGATCTAGTGAGTGTGCAATGAGTGAGAACGCGTTGACTTCGGAGTTTGGCGGTCTGTAGGAGCCACCCACTAAAACAGTATTATTACTTTTCATTCTGATTTCCACCCACAAACTTTCGATACCCCTTACATCTAAATCCTTCCTGTGCAAGGCATGTATATTATTTTTTATATAAAAAGCCACACTCCCACCTATTCTGCCAATCCGGTCATTTCTATAGGGGGCATGAAAGCCATCTAAAAGAATATCATTGGACTTGGTATTCTGATTCAGCCAAGTTTCACTAAAACAGAGTATATCAATATTTTTAAGTTCAAAATTGATAATATCTAATTTAGGGAGAAGGCTCTGAACGTTAAGGTGAACAAATGAAGTGTATGTACCCAGACAGGCATTAAAATCATCTTGAAACTTACCTGCAAATGCGGATACAGACGAAACGTCATTTTCTGATGCGCATGATGGGCCAGGATTAAACTCGACGTCACCAGATAAAATGATTAAATGCTTCAAACACACCAGTAAAAGACCAAAGATTAAACTTACCAATATACTTGACGCACACAACCACTTACAAACATTAAACTTACCAATATACTTGACGCACACAACCACTTAAGTTTTGTGATAATGTAATTAAAACAACGTGAGTAACGACGACAGTAAGTAGAAAATGAATATGATTGACGACAATTGTCTGCTTTAATATTATTTGATAAAATAACACAATAAAGTAACATTATTGGTACACATTTAATTCCCAACACATAGTAAGATTGAATGAATATTACATTTACATAGTCTAATCGCTTGCGTTTCAAAACCCGTGTAGCTCTTGAGTAAAAAAAAGTCCTATTCTGGCGTTGAATTCGCTACTAGAGATTGTCATGATTATGTAATTTTGGAATCCCAGGCATAGTGATTATGTGCCAGACTAGGACTTGCATTACACAAAGATAGCACAATTTTGTCTAACAAAAGGTCACCCATATAACTGTATACATAAACAGTATCTGATATTTTACAAAGTAAAATCAACAATAACAAAAAATAATATACAAAGCACATGAATCTGCGAAGTTTGTCGCAACCAGTCAAAGTGGTTTCTTACTTTCATTTGTGAGAGAAAAAGTAACGCGCATTGAGAAAAATATGACCAAAGCGGGATAACTCTAGGGAAAAAAACAAAAAAAATCGGCCCAGAGTTGGAAATGATCAAATATGGAACCGTTAATTTGTTACCTTGTTAGGGGAAAATCACTTCTTATCAAAGTTTATGTTTTAAAAAATAATAATAATAATAAAATAAAATAAAATAAATAAAAATAAAAAAATCCATTATGTTTGAATTTTCCAGACAAATTTTAGAATATTTGTGTCATGTGAATTTCATGTATAGAATACATGATGAGCAGTGAGAAAGCACATGACCCTGTGAAATTACTTGATCTCAATCAGTCTAAATGGTTTCTTACTTGGTTGTTGCACAAAATGAGCAAGCGCGCAATGAGAAAACTTGGCCAAGATGCAGGATAACCCTAAAAGAAAAAAAATTCAGCCCAAAGTTTGATATAAGGAGATATGGAAACGTTAGCTTATTACCTTGTTATAAATGTACGAAACAAAGGAAAAAGAAAAAAGAACAAATCTATCTCATATTGCTAAAGTTTCCAGCCAAATTTTAGATTGTTTGTGTCATATGAATTTCATGTATAGAGTACACGATGAACAGCGGGGAAATGGATCAAATCTGATATTTGATTCCCAAGAGCAAAATCAATGGAAAAACAATCCTTATACAAGATCACCAACAAAGTATAATATAAAGCTATTCAATGTAATTATGAGACACATAATGTCACGCATTAACTGAAGACATGACGTATGACCGTCAACATAACAACACAGTGGTTAACATAACGTCACGCATTAACTGAAGACATGACGTATGACCGTCAACATAACAACACAGTGGTTAACATCACGTCACGCATTAACTGAAGACATGACGTATGACCGTCAACATAACAACACAGTGGTTAACATAACGTCACGCATTAACTGAAGACATGACGTATGACCGTCAACATAACACAGTGGTTAACATAACGTCACGCATTAACTGAAGACATGACGTATGACCGTCAACATAACAACACAGTGGTTAACTGTTCTTTTATTACTATGTTTTATTTGAGGTTAGAATTAATGATATCTCGGTTGGAACTGCATCATATAGACATCATTTGAGGATTATACATTCCACCAACATTGGGTTGGTTCATCTGAGGTCCTGGGTATGGTGGCATCTTTACATCAGGCCATTCCCATTTAAGATCATCCCTCTTATAAGACCATTCCCACTAAAGGTCATCCCTCTTATCAGGCCATTCCCACTAAAGGTCATCCCTCTTATCAGGTCATTCCCACAAAAGGTCATCCCTCTTTTTTTCAACTTATTTGTCCCCCCTCCATACAAATAAACCAAATGCCAGCAAATGTACAAGTCATATCAATTATGATTAACAAACTAAGCAAAATAATGTCATAAACTATGATGGGAAGTGAAAATGTTTCACGTTTTTCTCTCTCCACGAAAGCACTTGTGTTCATGAATGAATCAATGGGAAATTTTAAATACCGGGAAATTAAATTACATACAAATGCTTTAAAGATATTTCCTCTAATTTATGAATACAATAAAAGTTAAAAATAGCACACTTCAACTGATAAACATTTAAACAAAATGAATTTCCGTTAAGTCCGTAAGTCTGCAAAATTAAATAAAATCGAAAATTGAAATAATTCACATTATTATACTTTATAGATTAAGACTGATTATTAAGAATAGTATGACAAATAATAAAATATATTCTATAAAAATTTCCAAATCGAGTCTAATAGTAGACTTCACAAAACAGTCCACCCGATGTTATAGGTAGATATGCATACTTGATCTTTGTAACACACATACCTGTAAAATACTTCCGGGTATGCTAGTAGTAAATTGAATCCAATGAGGGACCTCAATACGAGAAACATCATTTAAAATACAGAAGTTAATGTCTTCTGACGGATATGTCACAACTTATCTGAAATATTATTGAAAGTGGTGTTAAACACCATAACCCTAACCTAAGGGATATGTCAACGCTAGGTAATAAGTTGGTTGTTGCAGCAATTGACTTCGGAACAACATATTCAGGATACGCGTTTGCTTTGCGACATGAATATGAAAAGGATCCTTTGCGTATAAAAATCAACCCTAAATGGGAGACTGGTGGACGGTGCCTGATCTCTCATAAGGCTCCTACTACAGTACTGTTAAACCCACAGAAAGAATTCCATTCCTTTGGATATGACGCTGAAAATAAATTTTCTGAACTTAGTTTGGAATGCGAACACGAAGACTGGTATTATTTTCGACGTTTCAAAATGGAATTGTACAAACAGAAAGTGAGTATTATTATTTATTTATATTATTTTGTTTTTAACTACGTAGATATGAATAAACATGTGTTGGTGTGTGTGAAAAACTATAATATACAAATGCATATTAAATTGTACATTTACAGGAGATGAGTATTTCTCTCGAGGCTAGTATAGGCTGCAGCCTATGTCACCTCAAACTTGGGGTCCCCAAACTTGAGAGGCCATGCTAAAAGATTTTCAAATATTTGTTTTAATGAGTGTAATATTTTAGTTTATTTAAGGAATAAGTTTACTTCAAGCTATCTAAATGTCGCTAAAATATATCATGATTAACAACTATTCAAGACGGGTGCGGGTAAGTTACAGGGCGGTTCCGTCTGAGGTGGTCCCCATAATTTCATTACCCTAGGGGCCTCAAAAGGTCATCATATAACCCTGATTTCTCTTGACGATATTTAAAATGTTACGCTTGATTAATTTAACTTCCTGTATGAAAATAAGACTTGAATAAATATTAGGTGATTTTATATCTTTAAACAAATACCATATATATATATATATATATA
>MJUT01015950.1:1109626-1133314 GCA_002080005.1 Gigantidas platifrons | reverse complement strand
TTGCGTTAATTTCGTCGTCTCTATGGCTTATTCCTAAAATTATCGTATTTTCTGATTTTGATATTGTTTTAATTTCATTTTGTTCATAAATTTCATTTATTTTTTGGAAAATTTCTGTCCACACACTATCTACCAATTTACAGTTGACAAAAAGATGCATTAAATTTTCGGGGTCTTTACAGAAATGACAACTACCATTTGCAGATTTATTCATCTTTTGTAACCTTTCTTCTGTATATATTATTCTATGTAGCACTTTCCATTGTAATTGTTTGGATTTTCTATTTGCGAGATTGTTAAAATGTCTACCCCATATTTCTTCCCATGGTAATTTTACTCCGAAATGAATTTCCCATTTGTGTTGACATATTGGAATATTTTCTGTTGCTAAAAAATACTGTATATCTTTAAGGAGAAGTTTTTTATTTTCTAGAATATTATCATTTTTCATAAATTCGCATGTATTTTTCACTGTAAATGGATAGCTTTTAGTATTTTCTTGGTTAATGTTGTCTAATTTGAGCATGATGAGTAGTTCATGAGAAAATGATGCTTTTATGCGGCTGTATTCGGCAATCCAGTTTCTTTTATCACGCAGTATTTAAAATTTCAGTGGAATTTACAAATGTTTTACTATTTTGATCCCAGATATATTTCACTTTTGGAGAAATTGGACAAAAATAGAGCTTTTCGTTTAAATCTTATTTTCGAATTGCCAAATATATGTTGCTCTAATATATTTTCTTTTGTGTTAATTTTAGTTAAACTCAGAAATTCAGACCAGCAATTTAAGAGATTCAGATAATATTTTGAAATCTTCCTTAGTCCAATATCTTTGATATCTGAACATTTACAGAGAAAAAAATCGGTATCAAATTTTGAATCCATTGATGTCAACCAATATTTACCAATAGCATTCCATTTATCTAATTTTGAGTGTATTATAGTATGCATACATTTAACTTGCTTTGCCTTAATAAAGTGATTCAAATTCACCATTCCCATCCCCCCTTTATTATGTGGTAAACTGCATACGTTTCTAGAGATTTGATTTGTTTTACCATCCCATATAAAATCCCATATAATGGAGTTTATTTCCTTTTCAAATTTTACTGGGATACCCCTCATTTCTATTTCATAGCCTATTACCGATAAGACAAATGATTTGATAATTAAAATTTTTCCAAAATACGTAAGATCTCTTGATTTCCAAACCTCCATGCAACTTTTTATCTTATTTATTTTTTCTAACCAAATCATTTCTAGGTCGATAGCGTATCCATGAAATACCCCCAAAGCTTTAACCGGTTTTTTTGACCACTTAATATTTTTAAATCTCGGGTTTTTATTACGCCATTTCCCTAAATACATCCCCACTGTTTTTTCCAAATTCATTTTTGCTCCAGAAGCTTTTTCATATATTTCAAGTGTTTTAAATGTTTCCTCGATGGATTCTTCAGTTTTATTAATCAATTGAGTGTCATCAGCAAACATGTTTACCTTTGACTCTATATCCGGCCCATTTCTATTTGGTAAGGATATGCCTACTATCTTGGGATTGTGTCTAATGGATGCCGCCAGTGGCTCCGCCTGCAAAATGTATAGCATCGGAGCGATTGGGCATCCTTGACGGATTGAACGTGAAATGGTGACGAAGCGGGATACAAATCCGTTTGTCTGAATACTTGTTTTTGCATTTTTGAAAAGCATTTGTACCCAGCCTCTGAAACAATCACTAAAGCCAAATTTTTCAAAACACAAATATATCCACCCCCACTCAACTCTATCGAACGCTTTCTGTTGATCTAGGAATATAATTGCCCCCTCTTCATCTTCCATTTATGTATAGTCTATGATATCCTGTAATAATCTATTCCCCTGAAAAATATTCCTACCCTTTACGAACCCCTTTTGGTCGGTACTAATTATATTTGGCAATACACGTTTTAGTTTCTCGGCTAATATTTTTTGACACAATTTTGTAATCCACGTTCAGAAGAGTAATAGGCCTCCAGTTTTTTATATCTTCCCTTTCCCCCGATTTGAACATAAGTGTAATTATTCCCCTATTCTGAGATTCACAAAGTAGTTTTTGATCAAAAATCTCCCTCACCACAGACCCAAAATCTTCTCCAATGAGATACCAATAATGTTTGTAAAATTCACTAACAATCCCATCCTCCCCTGGTGATTTATCGGGTTCTGTAATTTTACTGCCTTTGAAATTTCATCCAAAGTTATTACTTCATCACAAATCTCTTTATCCTGTTGACTTAATTTCCCCCCCCCCCCCAAATTATTTAATAAATGTGCGGCCGAATCACTGTCCCATCCTTCTGAGGTAAATAGTTTTTCGAAAAAATTTACTTGTTCCTCTAAAATAGACACAATATCCTCTTTATAATTGCCATCGTTAGTTTTAACTCTATTCCATAGTTTTTCTCTAGGTTAAAGAAATAATTTGTAGATTTTTCCCCCTTTTCATACCAATTCACTTTGGATCGAATTCTAGAGGCTTCTGCCTTTTTTACATAATATCCATTAATGTTGCCTCTTAACTCAGATATTTCATTTTTATTGTCCGAATTACTTTCAACAAGTTTCTCTAAATTAGTTTCCCAGATCTTGAGCTTCGCTTCAGATATATTTAATTTTTTTGATACCTCTATAGTAAAGCTTTTTATTTTAATCTTAGTTTGCTCCCACCACTCCAATTTATTTTTGAAATTATTTTTTTGAAGTTTCCATTTATTCCAAAAACTTTCAAATATGTGTTTAAATAAATCTGATTGAATAACGGTATAATTCATTTTCCATAACCCTGGACCTCGTTCTGGTTCACTTACTTTCAATGTCATGATAACACCATCATGGTCACTAAATGGAAAGTGAATAATTTTAATTTTGTGTGATGCAAAATTAAGTTCACTGTTATGAAAATGAAATCTATACGCGAGTGTGTATTGACTCGGCCGAATGTATAACATTTACTGTTTGGATTGCGTGATCTCCAAACATCTATCAAATCATTTCTTTCTAAATATTTTTTCAATTCCGTTGAACCTATGTCATCGCGATTTGGTATTGGCTTCCTATTTAGACTTTTCAAGAGTGTACAATTAAAATCTCCCAGAACTATATTTTTGTCTGCCGGGTTCGTCGAAATTGATTGATTAATAAATATTTTCTTATCATTACCTAAATTAGGAGCATAAACATTATATATATTTACGTTATAAGTATTTGATAACTTTACCATACAGGAGATTTTCCTACCAGTATTATCTCGCCCCGTTTCTGTTACTTCATAATCAAATTGTTTTGAAAAAAGGATAGCAACACCTCGTGAGTTACTTGAACCATGACTCCACATACTTTTAGCCCCCCATTCATTTTTCCATTTTAATTCAGTATCAATAGAACAATGTGTTTCTTGTAAACACACGATATCGATTTTCTTTTTCCGACACCAACAAAACACCGCATTCCGTTTTTTGTCGTCTGCTATACCATTAACATTTAATGTAACAATACAAAGAGACATATTTACAAATTGACAGTGAAATGTCGCAATTTGGAACTCAGCTCACACAGGTGACTACAATTAAACATAGGTATATTTACAACAAGTATGGCAACACTATTTATACAATAAATCACAATCCTCATATTGTTAAGGTAGATTTCATACAAATCAATTGGTATTATATTAGACATGAATAACATAATTGTTATAATATAAAATAGTTGAAACAAATTTACATTGAAAAAATTACGATTTGGGACGCCTCGCTTAGTGGCTCTAAAAATAGATACAGGTAATTTTGTCATTGATAGGTTATGAATTAGGATGTTTGTCATGTGTAAACAAGTATATGATATATATTATGAAACATACAGATGTAATAATAATTACTAGGAATGTCAATTATTAAATATTACCATGAGTATATTTTGTTCAAGTGTTACTATAGCTTCAATAGGGTTTGGGAATTTTTGATTGTTGTTTATCTGTTGAACCTGGGGTTGATGTTGAACTTCTTATGCGTTTGTTTGTATTTGGAGTATATTGTATTCATCTTCTACTGGTGAGTTTACATAATCCAGTATTATGTCACTTATAACACTAGCTCCTACTTCACTAATGTGGACCCCACTTGGGTCATTTAAGTTATAGAGTGCTCTGTTTGGTACATTGTTTGGAGTGAACTCTGACCACAAGTCAATAAACCTCATCTTATTGTTTTTCATACACAATTCTTTTATGAATGTGTTAACAGACGATGCCACAGAGTTTAATGCTTGAATGTTTGTACCTTTCCCTCTTCTGGGTAGAATGCTACATACACCTATGTTAGCATTTGGATAGTTATGTTTCACATTCTCAACACATGTGGTTACATTAACAATAATTTGTTCAGTATCATTTCTATACTGTGTTACATCATTTGTACCAAGACTTAACACTACACTATCAACATTTTCACTATCAACTTGTGAATCAGATTTATCTAACAGTTTTTGGACTTGGTCTAATTTAGTACCTGACACAGAAATGGTATGTACATTGGGATTTTCAAAGACAAGCCTTGTACAGTTAGATGCTCCAAGGATTACACTTTGTGGTGCCACAATTGTGTGGGATTCATTAGAAAACACACAGTTTGTAGTTTTATTTTCATCATTTGTTATTTCACTAATTTCGGGGATTTGTTGTTTCTATCCATATCAGCTTGCCTTCCCTCGCGGATGTCATGCATATAGTCCCCATATAGGTCGTGTTCTGTCGCCTCACAGTTACGTCTTAAGTGGCCTTCCTTGCCACAATTATAGCATACGCTATCAGAATGGGGACAATCTTTAATATTATGGTCCTTGCTGTTACATCTGAAACATGGCCGTGCTTTTGCCATTGAAGGTTTTCTCACGCAACGGTATGATGGGTGGTCGGTTTGTGAACAATATTGACATTCAGTTCTGTTATTGTCGGCGAATATTCGGACATCAAACCTCCCGAATTTGCTCATAAATGGAATAAGGGGAACACAGTTCGTGATTTGCATATATCGGGTCCCTGTTTCGATATTCGTACCCTTAATCAGACCTCTGCGTAGAGAGCCTTGTACCACATCTCCGAATTTTTGCATAAATGCACATATTACCTGATTGGACAATTCACACGGTGCATCTTTTATTGTTATATTTGTAACTTGCTTCTCAACATCAACGAATTTAATATATCGGTTTCTAATTTCAATTCCCCTTGTTAATAAAATGTGCTTAGTGTCGGGGTCGAAAACTGTGACAATACAGTTTTTCTCTGTTATTTGTAAGGACTGTATTAAATTTTTATCGACAAGTTTTTCAATTTCTTCTAAAACTTCACTATGTACTATACCCTTTGTAAAACTTGTACTAAAGTGTACTGACAAATATCTCTGGATTTGACTTTTATTTTTATCGTTTGTTTTGGATGCCGCCATTTGTAAACAATGGACAGTAACTCGCAGTAAATAGAGTGATACGAATTCTTTCAAAGGTCACTACTTTTGTCTGTAATATTGATATGATGATGAAAACAGCAAATATTGTCAATATATAATACCCTTATTCACCACAGATATCAAACAAGATCCGATAAATAAGCTAAATCTACATTTTATACGGAGCCTTGTAAACACAACAATAGCACATCAAGGGCACACAACTCATCCTGTGATTGTTGTTTAACGCTTTAGTGAGCAATTTTACAACTTTATCGAGCGAGAATCAGTTATATGTCAATGAGATGACGATGATCGATGTCTCTTTTGTGCTTGACCAACCCACTTAGTTGGAATTTCAAAGTGTTAGCTCGCTAAAGGATTTGTAGACATATCACTCCACTCGGACGCATTATCCTCATGTCCTCAAAGGTCATGGTTTTCTGTGTCCATATGTATCCACGAAAACACTGAAGCCATAACTTGTGAAGATGGGGGATACTACGAAAATATAAGATTCGTCAGCTGGCGAAGATTAGTGTTTAATATGTTTAGACTGTCGTCAAATTTAAAGGTTTTGTGCATCGCCCCACAAACGCTCGTGGCACGAAATAACCCTGCCCCCCCCCCTCCCCACCCTACCTTTTTTATTTTCTGTGTACATATATATGTTCAATTTCATCTCTTTTCCCTTAATTTTACTTGTTTGTGTGCTTATTCATATACTCTTATGAAAATGTATGTAAACAGCAACTTTTATGTGTCGACCCTATGTAACTCCAATTACAATGTGTCGACCCAATATAACTGAGTTACATGGAAGTTGCTTTTTAAAATAAGATTATATAAATATGGACACGAACAAGTTAAATTAATGGAAAAGAGATGAAATAATAAAGAAATGTTATTAAATAATAATAAAGTTAAAAAATAAAAAAAGGGGGGGTGATATTTCCGTGCCTCGGGCGTCTGTGGAGTGATGCACCAAACCTTTAAATCGCTAGTTAATAATACAATCTTTAAACTGTCTTCATATGGTCGTTATTAATACCCGTTTTTTAAATTTATATTTATCAGTTGTAACCCATGATATAACAGAATTTTCTTTCTCTTTTTAAGACTACGCTTTGTGTGAAATATTGGTCTTTATGATTGGCTGTCCTGTTCCCATTATTTACAGTTTCCTATGCCATGTTGCTCAAACGTCAATAAATCGCATGCTTAATAAAATACGCTTTACCAAACTAATACATCATCATATTTTCATGTGTATCAGTCTTTTATTTAGTAGTTAATAGTTTAAATGTCTAACTACTTTTTTATGACTTTTTTCTTTATTATTATTGAATGTTTTTTTGAAACGCCCTTTCCTAATGGATTGATCACTCTAATGTATTCGTATCTACAGTATAAGATAAGATAAGATAAGATAATTTTATTAAACCAATTTTGGGCCCACAAGGGGCATATAAAGAAAACATTCAAAGATAGAAATCCAAAAAAGAAAGAATACCACACGAACACAATATATATATAGTTGTAACATGAATTCATTCTTTTTATCTTTTTATGTTTTACATACCATATTGCACACTTTAAATCTGGGCTGTGGGTTTCGTACTCTTAGAGATCCATTCAATAATCAATTACCTAGATGTTATATTGCATGGCTTCATGTTACAAATCATTCATACCACGGTTAAACGGTAAAACAACCGAACGCGAAGCAACGTTCGACTGTTAAACGGTTTAATATATATATACAATGTACATGTATATCATTTGCTCGTAATTTTATCGTAATTTTGTACAAACAATTATATCTAACCTAATTCCTTTAGAATCAAATTTAAATTGTTGTTGTACTAACATGAATATATTATTTACCTCTTATCTTTTTATGTTTTAAATATACCATAATGTAAGCAAAAGATAACAACTATGAAATAATACACACAGATACGAGATATTGCACACTTTAAATCTGCCAACTAATAAAGGTCATCTCCATACATTTATATGTACATATATTATATGCACCAACAAGTAATAATAATAATAACTTTATTAAGCACAATATCCACCCTAATCAGGGTCAATGGCTACATTGAATAGTCAACAATACATAAATATACAATGGACAACATATGAACAAATTAAATACACAATAGAACAAATGGAATCAAGTCCTCCCCCCCTCCTGTCCTCAGTTCCAATGACTGATTAATTAAGGAGCCTAATGTATTTATAATAATTACATTTCATAGCAAATAATTAGAAAAATATTAAAGGATTTTTTAAATTAGTATAACATATTAAATCCTATATATTTTACCTATAAACAATAACGAATTGTCATATTCGTGAAATAAAGAGACAACAATGGAAAAGTTTAACACAAAGGGAAATAACTAAATTCAATATATGAAGTGTGATCACTGTGGGATAAAACGTTTGTTTGTAAGTGTGACCACTGTGAGGTAAAGCGTTGTTTGTAAGTGTGATCACTGTGGGATTAAACGTTTGTTTGTAAGTGTGACCACTGTGGGATAAAACGTTTGTTTGTAAGTATGATCACTGTGGGGTAAAGCGTTGTTTGGAAGTGTGATCACTGTGGGATAAAACGTTGTTTGTAAGTGTGATCACTGTGGGGTAAAACGTTGTTTGTAAGTGTGTTCACTGTGGGGTAAAGCGTTGTTTGGAAGTGTGATCACTGTGGGATAAAACGTTGTTTGTAAGTGTGATCACTGTGGTGTGAAACGTTGTTTGTAAGAGTGATCACTGTGGGATAAACCGTTGTTTGTAAGTGTGATCACTTTGGGGTAAAACGTAGCTTGTAAGTGTGATCACTGTGGGATAAACCGTTGTTTGTAAGTGTGATCACTGTGGGGTAAAGTGTTGTTTGTAAGTATGATCACTGTGGGATAAAACGTTGTTTGTAAGTGTGATCACTGTGGGGTAAAACGTTGTTTGTAAATATGATAACTGTGGGGTAAAACGTTTGTCAATAATTGTGATCATTTTGGGGTAAAAAGTTTGTTAATAAGTGTGATCATTTTGGGGTAAAACGTTTTGTGTGTACAACTGCACTGATTTGAATATTGTGAATTTTGTTCCTCAGATACATAGGTTAAAATTATTATACTGTCAAAAAATTACAGATTATTTGTCAACTGTTTAACATATAAACAACACTGTAGAAAACCGAATCGCTTCCTCTTTTTTCTAGTGCGATGTCCAGTCACTTCGATACCAGAATATTATTCTTTGACAAAGAAAGTCATTGGTATTTATTAAAATATTTGCATGAAAGATATTTTCCGTGTATAATAACTAAGGGACGTACCATTTAACTTCCGGGGGGAGAGATGTTATGTTTTTTTTTTTTTTCAAAAAAAAATATGCTGATTCCCAATGTTGCTGAAGAAAATATTCTGTATTTGGTGGAGGAAAAAAAATAATCTG
Source organism: Gigantidas platifrons (assembly GCA_002080005.1). Taxonomy (NCBI): domain Eukaryota; kingdom Metazoa; phylum Mollusca; class Bivalvia; order Mytilida; family Modiolidae; genus Gigantidas; species Gigantidas platifrons. Next base: position 1,124,366 of record MJUT01015950.1, on the reverse strand, counting down.
ATTCAGAGTTTTTGTCATATAACCTAATGTTAAATTCTGGGTAAAATATATTGTAACTCTCGAAAAAAAAAGACCATACTCCTGTTTCCTCCACCAAGGAGACAGATTTACATAAGTTTGATAACTTATTTCTGAATCCCATTGAACATAGCTGCAATAATGTAGCTCCTGTGACAAACTTGTGTCTTGGTGGAGCTACAAAGCGGTGCCATTCGTCACAATGGAACAAAAAAATATATTGCATTTGAACATAAAGATTCACTATTTACGCTTCAAACATTTCATTATAACTATTACTGATGATCCCAGTCCTTGTTAAATCGGTTTGGCTGAAAAATGTATGCTTTTCAAAAGTAACAACAACCTTGTTTAAATTTATCTATGGTTCGCCATAACTGGAAACTACGGAAGGCGGAGCTTTTCTAAATATGGCATTTCTACTACGATATTTAGTATATTTACTACAGCTGATGTAAACATTCACGCCTCAAATCGCCAAATATGGCATCCAAAAAATACCAAAGTGAGGCTTTCACCGGAAAATGACCACAAATGACGAAATTCAAAATGTAGTTGGTAAACGAATTTTATTTTGTGGGAATTACATTCTAAAATACTGGTAGGTAATAAAAACTTGTTATAATAGTGGACAAAAGGAAAGGTTATGTCTTATTATTGATAAATGCAGGTGTCAGAAACTCTGTAAGCGAGCGGAAAAAAATCTCTGCGGCTGCTCCATTACGTGTAATGGTATCCCGTTAAAACCCTTGCGAGTAAGCGAGCATTTAGGGTTTTATTATTAGGACTACATTGAACATTGAATAATTGTATAATGAAATATTATTAAATAAATATTGTTTAAATTAATAAAACTTACCGCCATGATACATGTATCACTTAAATATTGTTTAAAGTGGCGTTAGACACCATATTCCTTTGTAAATGTGAACATTGATTTCATCTGTTTTGTGTTAATTGCAGCCTTTATCCAGAGAATCTAAAATCAAGACTGTTGACGGGAAAGAAATGTCTGCATTACGGATCATATCATTATCTATTAACTTCCTGAGGGAGTCCTTAGTTCGTGTTCTGTGTAATAGGATCAATAGCTTTAGAGAAGACGATATCTCATGGGTTATTACTATACCTGCTATTTGGAGTGATGCCGCCAAGCAGTTCATGAAGGAGGCAGCTGAGAAGGTACTTTAATTTATGTCTTTATTAATAACTTTATTAATAACTTTATAGCATTCTTTATGGTAATAACGCTGTTCTCCCGGTTATACACGTGGGTTGACATTTTACACACACGTGGAAAGCACTGCATGACCGATCATTTCACTAAAAGGGGAGATTCGGGTCACATCAAAATAATTTAGCTCCGCCACTTTTAAATGAAATGCCTGTACCAAGTCAGTAAAGTGAGCGGTCGTGTTAGGGGTATCAATTTTGACCTTTTCTACAATTTTTCTATTGGATTGTGCAAATGTTCCGACGGTGAGGTATTTTTTGTTAATTTATATTTTATTAATAACTTTTAATGACGACAAATGTTTAATGAGGACTCAACAATGTTAAAGACAAAACAAGAGTAATCTATAGAACCATAAATCTTATTTCGTTTTCTTTTCTGGCATTTCCTCCAATGATGACGAAATGGATACCCCCTCCGTATTGGATACCAAAATTATATGTCTCTATACAAGCAGCGGTATATAGTTGGATCAGCTAGATTTTCCATGTAACCGTCAGACTCTTTCTTAAATATTAACATATATTTTATCATATTATCAAGATAATCAATTAAACTTTGTTTCTCTGATAACTATGGACTACAGGGACTTGCTCCCGGTCAATAAAAAGATCGACTATCCACATATATACACTAGACAAGGGAGATACAAATGTCGTCGGTAGCCATGCTTCAACTCATTTTATGTCCATTAATACCCTTCATCTCACCACTAGTCCTCCTTAATTCGTTTAACAAGATGTTTATTTAAGAATTACAACAGCAGTTACCTTGATTAAACCCTACTTGACTTCAAAAAATAGCTTCGTTCACTCCAAATCATCTTTTTCAACATCCGTCTGCTACCAAAGCGAAAATGACGACCTTGAACTTACGTTAGGGCTTACTCGGGGTTTTTCTTTCTTGCACGATAACTCCAGTTCATTCACATTAAAAGTTTCGCCAAAAAATTCCCGCGGTTTTGCAACTCGATCGTCAATATATTGCAAAGACAAAATGACAATGATACTATTTGAATATTAAGAGCATGGGTTATAAAAATTAAAGGTATACAGGCTGTCAAAATTGATTTGTTTTTGTTTATATTAAAAGTTGCCAATATTCTATGTTTTATACTAATAAATGTTCTGAACAAGCCAGGCTTAAAAAAATATGTTATAATGTCCTAATTAGTGAAAAGAATTCGAATGTCTATTGGTAAAATCGCCATTAACACTAAAGTCGGCTGAATTTCCGAAGTTTGCCGGACACTGATAACTGCTATAAATAACTAGGAAGCATGCTTTTCATGTAAATTCGTTATAATTAATATAATTTAATAAATATATATATATGAAATTGAATCCGGGGTAATCAGTTAATATTATATAATGGTATTTAGTAAGAATGACACTTAAAATCGGAAATACGTGATGTAAACAATAAAAACAAACCCAAACTCTGCAAAGGGGCACGATAATGGAAAAATTGTAAACAAATTGTACTGCATATTATTGACAACACTTGAGTTGTCTTGATTATATTTTTTTCGAGAAAAAAAACAGACATGAAGTTCATTATTTTAGTATCTAATTTAAAAGAGATATCACCTAGCGTTTTCTCCTGAAAAAAAGAATATTTAAAAAAAACTACAATGTAATTATACTGTCAAAATACAATTAGGCTGTAAAAAGATACTAAATTATGCTTACCGTATACGTGTTGAAAAATGGAGTAGGTCGGTATAGCATCTTTTTTTAATTTTTACACAAAGCTTGTTAAATCCTCCTTTTTGTGTCGTTTTCGTGTAGAATCCGTCAATGTTTTGTATTCGATTTGAGCACGTGTTGTTCATCAACAATATTTTTTTAACAAATTCGAACATGCGCAAACGCTTTCCCGAATAAGGTCACTGTGTAGGTCATTTGAATTTATGAATATTATGCGGGTAAACATTGAATGCTTTACTGGATGGAAGATAATCAAACAGCGACGTATTTCCTTCGTTCTAGGCTATTTACGTATGATATTATGAAAAATTTCAACTGCAATTAGTATAAAACATCGAATATAACATCTTCATCGTCCACAAGGAGATAGTTGTTAAACACACAGACGCTCGAGGCACGGAATTACCACCCCCCTTTTTTTACTGTCGTTTTACATATTTATTTTCAATCAAATTTCTTTATTATTTCATCTCTTTTCCCTTGATTTAACTTGTTCGTGCCCATATTCATACAATCTTATGTTAACAGTAACTTACATGTGTCGACCCTGTGGATAATTAGAGTTATTTTGAGTCGACACGTGTAAGTTGCTGTTGACATAAGATTGTTAATACGGACACGAACAAGTTGAATTAAGGAAAAAGAGATGAAATAATAAAGAAATTTTATTGAAAATAAAGTTTTTGTAAAATGAGGTACTTCCATGCCACGGACGCCTGTGACTAAAAATACATGTACCTGGTCCAGTAAGTGAAATATTATATTATATCTGAAAGAGCCATCATACTGCCATTTATATACTAAATGTCTAGATCTTGATTACTTGATTAAATTCGACGTCATGTGGATTCCAAATGTTATTGAACATAAAGATCTTCTAATTTTAGAATGTAAATGTCCATAATACCATTTTAGGCTGGAATACCAAAGACTCATTTACAGCTATGTTTAGAACCAGAGGCAGCTTCTGTCTATTGTCAACATGTCCCCTTTGAAAGGCTACAAGGAGGTCGAGGTATCAGTGCCTTTCAACCTGGTACATCTTATATGGTGTTAGATCTTGGAGGTATATAAGATATACATGTTGCGCGATAAGACAATGTTGCTGGTGAAACATTATACACAATGTATAATTACCCGTGAAATACATCTGATACACACTATTAATTAAAGTATGCATTACAATGGGGTCAGACCAATAATCCGATAGCCCGATAGTCCGACAGCCCAGTAGTCCGACAGTCCGACAGTCCGGTAGTCCGACAGTCGATAGTCCGACAGTAAACCAAACTGGCAGTGATGTTCCCTATGAGTTCCCGCACAAGTATTGTTTCTTTGGTGCTGATTCGTCATAAACATTGCCGCCACAGGACTTTGATATTTCTGATTAGGTCAATCTTTTAAAAACGTCTTCTCAAGAACCGAAGAATGGATTGGGATGAAACTTGGTACATATGTTCCTATTAATGTTGCTAGCAAGTGTAGGGACTTACGTGTCGATAGGAAATTCAAAATAGTCGCCATCGGAGGTGAAAGATTACATATAATCTTTATGGGAAATGCATTTTCACCGTCATTCTTTTGAGAACCGCTTTACATAATTCACCCGAATTTAGCAGGGATTATAATGAACCAGTGGTGCACCTTTAATGACAAATTGCTTAGAGACATAGCGGCCAAAGCTGTTTAAGATTTTATATTGGCTGATCTTTTAAAACCTTCACCAGGGCCTATAAAAACCAGGTGAGCAGTCTATGCTCCTAGGAGCCTCTAGTTTAATTACCTGTCCTTGACTTGGTATTGTCAATGGATTACGCGTTCCTTTGAGGCTTTTTTTTTACTTATTAGAACCATTGGAAATTTAGACCGATTCTCAACGTGAATAAATAAAAAATAAACCAAAAGCCCAAAGTCCTAAGAATAGGGCTATGAATATTGCGAGCTTTCAATAACTACGACCAAATTTGTCAATGTTGTTTCCCATAGACTCAAAAACGATGGTGAATTTCTGAAATTATTAATTTAATTCTTTATTTGTTTCAAGGGGATTACATACAGCCAGTAGCTCTCCTCATTATTATATCTCGAGGCTCTAGGGAACATGAAGCGGTTAAATTTCTGACACTCACTGCCTCTCATACCAAATTGGAGATTTGAGTATATCTTGATATATATGAATCATTATGATTGATGGTACGACCGCCATATGTACCAGTTGGATCATATTGCCTCGGTTGAAGGTTCCAGTGCGCAAATTTTTGTCTACGCAATTCGTTTTAACAGTGTTAGGTGATTTTGACAGACCTGATTTTAATTTAAACGTTACTTTCAGGGACTGATATACTGAAAGAGAGAGTTAAAAAATTCATGATATTAAGCAAAGCTTAATTGCATTAATGTTTGGATTCCCCCCTCCATCCATTATTCAAGCCTCCCGACTAACATTTTTTGAACTATTGTCTGCATTTGAACGAGTGTTTTAAGTTTTTGACTAACTTTTCTTGTGAGTATTTAATCAGCTTAGAGTATTTCCTCATTATTTTAGGTTAATATTCAATACATTTCCTTTAGAAAAGGTCCGAATATATTGCCTAGACCCAGAATCTTTGTACATTGAAAATTGGTCAAACTAAAGTTTTTGATCCTTCTTATGTATTCCGCTAACTTTTTACTTTGTTGCTGTTCTTGCTTGAACGATGAAAGTGAAAATAACCCATCTCTGTCGGACTATCTGATTGTCGGACCATGACCAGCGGGCTGTCGGACTACCGGGCTGTCGGACTAACGGGCTGTCAGACTATAGCTGCGCCCATTACAATAACGTCAAGCATCGGAGAATGCACCGTACGGAGGTGACTTGATCACTAGGCAAATAATATACTGATGGTAATTTAAAAACAAAGAAAATGAAATAACAACATAACCACGTATACAATTAGCTTGACTAGAAGAGCCAGACCTAAAAAGACGAACAAGAGAGCAATGCATACCCTCAAACGAACTTATAATAACTTGTAAATAACTGAAATTTAAATTTAAATAATCAATATGGCGTCTCCCACACACAGAGGTGCTGTGGGATTAACAGAAACAATTATGGGTACGTCTAATAACCAATATGGCGTCTCCCACACACAGAGGTGATGCGGGGTTAACAGAAACAATTATGGGTACGTTTACAAAATTCACTTGGTCAACAATCATAAAAGAGCCCTGAATACATCACTGGATAATGTTTATTGTTGGACCAAAATAAAAATCGCTTATAAATACATATACCATGGTTTCTTGAACTCTAAAAGGAGCTACAACTGTGAGTAGTGTCCCGACATTATGTCCACTTTTATTTCAATACAGCCTATACGGCAGACCCAATAGTGTCGCCCCCATAAAAGTGTCACCCCGGGCGGACCGACCCTACTAACTATGTTATTGTTCAAGGAGAGAGGGGTAGTGGTACACATAATGTGACGTTTTAAATTAAGCTTAAACATATTTTGTAACATAAATACGCATTTTTCCTTTGATGTTTTTATGCAGTATTCAACTTAAGAATTTTGAACTTTTACAAACCATGGTCTAACATGAAGATCTTGATGTTATTCCATGATTTTGACGTCACATGAGAATAATAGTTAAGTTTCTATGGAAGTGGGAGGAGCTTAANTCATGGTTTAATATAAAGATCTACATGTTATTCCATGGTTAACGCGGACCTCGACGAAAGCACCAAATATTGATTTCTGTTGCAAACCATATACCATGGATCTTACTCATGAACTTATTTAAACCAACTCATCCTTCGGATTCGTTGGTTTAAGTATGTTAATTCGTAAGATCCATGGTATATATAATACTTAATTCGTAAGATCCATGGTATATAATTATAATCTATCATGTAACATAAATACGCATTCTTCCTTTGATGTTTTTATGCAGTAATCAACTTAAAAATAGTGAACTTTTACAATCTATGGTCTAACATGAAGATATTGATGTTATTCCATGATTTTGACGTCATAGATCTGTCAATCATGTAATTTCTGTTACAAACCATATATACCATGGATCTTGCTCATGAACTTATTTAAACTAACTCATCCTCCGGATTCGTTGGTTTAAATAAGTTAATTCGTACGATCCATGGTATATATAATACTTATTCTCAAATAAAGAAACAAAAGGATAAGATGCAACTTAGAACATCTACTCTATTATGTACATTATTTTACATCAACAAGTATTTATTTGGTCACCAAGTCGTGTTGACCTTTCAAAGTGTTGTTTAAAAATTTTAACAATCTATTTATAATGACATGTCTACTATGCCATGTCCATTCAGTATCTGACAGAAAGCGTCCAGTTGAACTTAAATATTATGTATTTATTATATTTCAATATTTATTAAATAATGAAAATACCACAGCCAAAATCATGAAAGTGGGTTTGGTTAAAGGAAAGGTAAACCCCCGAGACAATGCTAAATTCATATGAACGAAAGGTTATGTTAACTTTTATCGAATTTTTTTACGCATATAACATATGAATATTTAATTGCAGGAGGGACAGCAGATATAACCGTTCATCAAGTATTAGACAATGGGCGTATCAGAGAACTCCAAAAAGCAAGTGGCGGGGCGTGGGGAGGAGTGAATGTAGATAATGCTTTTATATTTTTTCTTGAAAAATTATTTGGAAACGAAATTATACCAACGTTTCGGGAAACGCATCTATTTGACTATTTAGATGTCCAACGAGAATTCGAAATGGCTAAGCGAAAAGTAAAAATTGACGATAACAGTCAAATTACAATTCGGATTCCACCTTCTTTCCTGGAAGTTTTTCGTGCGGTGCATGACTGCACTGACATTACGGAGTTTATAGAATCTTCATCATATCGACGACAAGTTAGCATTAAGCGTGATAGGCTAAGAATAGATGCGGGAATTCTACGAGAGATGTTTCGTCCCATTGTGGACGATATTATTCGACAGGTTGGGTGTCTATTAAAAAGCAAGCAGACTTATGAGATCAAAAACATAATCATGGTAGGTGGCCTTTCCGAATCAGAATACGTGCAAAAGAGCATACAAACAGCATTTCCGGATATAACTGTGATGATTCCGGAAGACCCAGAGTTGGCTGTTATGAAAGGTGCTGTTCTTTTTGGGTTTAACCCTTCAGTAATCACTGCACGGGTTGCAAGGCTTACATACGGAACAAACAGTTTTATTCCATTTAAAAAAGGAACACATCCGGAAAACAAAAAGGTTGTGATGGACGGGCAAGAGTTATGCGAGGATTATTTCGTAAAATTTGTAGAAGTTGGAGATATCTTACCAATTAACACAGTTATAGGACCTAAGCGATATATGCCGATTAGAAAGAAACAACAATATGCAAATGTCCAGATCTTTGCTAGCTCCGACCCAGATCCTACTTTTGTGACAGACAGTAATTGCCAGTTTATAGGATTAGTAACATTTCAATTCAAAGACACTGAAGGAGGTTTCGATAGACCTATTTTATTAAAGATGATTTTCGGTGGAACTGAATTAGCCGTAGAGGCTACAGAAGAGAAGACAGGCGATACCGTGATGTCATATTTCGAATTTTTAGATCAGAAAGATGATGGAAAAACATAAATTATGTATCACAAAATCCGTTCACAATAAATGAAACTACATGTTCTTAAAATTATAACATTGTGACTCCTGTACAACAGAGTAGACACGTGGGGATAATTTTTCATCATCTTGCAATCGTCGTCATCAGTCGTTTGCACTTTCCTTGTTCCACAACTCGTCCAAATCACTAGGTTTCCTAATCATATCCTAGAGCCATAAATGGTTTTTCAATTTTGAATTTGAATTTAAATTTTTGTGTTTAACGTCACTTTCAGCTATATTTCAGCTATATCATGGCGACCAGTTTTAGTGGTGGAGGACGCCGGAATACCCGGAGAGAACCACTGACCATGGGCAAGCAACTGGTAAGCTTTATCACTTGCGGCTGCGAGTCGAGTGCACCCTTTTTTGTAATTAACCAAGCTGGACGCGAGCCCACGCCGTATTGGTGATAGGCTTGAATGAGTTGTTAGATCCAACTATCTAACTCATTGAGCCATCCGGACCCTGGTTTTTCAATGTGGTACTGAAGGGGTTTACATGTCAAATGGACAAGGTCCCCTAGACCACTTACCAGATACCAACCAATCAAAGGAGTAGACCTGTATGATAAGGGCAGAAATTGGCCTAAAAATAGGCAAATTATAAATGAAACGTATAGCTTTTGTTGTTTCTTGATTTTATAAGACCTTTACCCCATCTAATATTTTGGTAGTAATTTTCCATATTTGCACGTGCGATGACGTCACACTAGTCAATGAAAAGTCTATCGTTTCCTGAAAATATATTAAATCTAACAAGAAATGTGTATTTAATGTCAATTTTCAATATCTCCCCAAGCCGGTACCAACGGCATATTTTAGTATGATGTTTAATATACATAAGCACATGTCTCATTTAATTTTTTTGTTGTAACCGAGTTGTTATCATAGTTGTTGTACTACGGGAGTAATATTTGTCATTTGAACAATTTTTAGGAAAAAGCGTTGACGTTAAATAAAAAAAAAGCTAAATTTTGGATGTGATTTACTGCCGACCTGATTGTGCATCGACGGTTTTTTCTAACCCTCAGTGGAATTTCAGGTGTTACTACACATTAATTTGATCCCCATATATATAAATATATATATATATATAATTCACAAAAAGAACAGAAAAAAGCAAAACAAAACATTCAACCAAAAAGAAAAATCACGTATTGTAATATTATTTGGAATTCACTTGGCCAAAGAGCTAAATAATTTATATTTGTCAAAATAATAAAAAGTAAAAGAAAAACGGGACTACTAAAAATAGAGAGTTCCGATCTGTCGTCTGCATGTTCATTGAATTAATTTCTAAGATAATCTGACATTTAGCCAAGTAAATTCCAAATGTAATAAAGAAAAGTTGATTTATATATAACTTAATTCTACAATTTTCGTAGTCACGTTGGGGTGGCGTAATGGTTAGCACTCAAGACTGTCCATACCAACATCGTGAGTTCTAATCACCAATTTGTTCTTGTTTTTTTTAACAAAATTAGTATGCATCATAACAAAACGTTTTTGATGTACTGACATTAATTTAAATGTTAAAACAAAATACCAAATGTCCATAGATATTTGACCATCGAATAATAGCACTTCATTTTGGGTTAACTACTCAGAGCAAGGATTTATATAATAAATCCTTGCTCAGAGCAACCAGAAATTTTTTAAAACATGACACATAAAATAACTTGATATTTATTATACAGATACAAAATGAAATTCAAGGGTTCAGTTTTTGAGAACTGAATAATGATTATTTTGATAGATTATCATATTAAGGTTGTTTTTCCAATTTCCCATGATTTTACAATTTACATACATATACTTATTAAATTTCCTAACTTCAATATCCATTCATTAGAATGTTAGAATGTAAGTTTACTTATTATAAGAGGGGGACTAAAGAAGGTGTGGTATTATAAGAGGGGGACTATAGAAGGTGTGGTGTTATAAGAGGGGGACAATAGAAGGTGTGGTGTTATAAGAGGGGGACAATAGAAGGTGTGGTATTATAAGAGGGGGACTATAGAAGGTGTGGTATTATAAGAGGGGGCTATAGGTGTGGTATTATAAGAGAGGGAGTATAGAAGGTGTGGTATTATAAGAGGGGGACTATAGAAGGTGTGGTATTATAAGAGGGAGACAATAGAAGGTGTGGTATTATAAGAGGGGGACTATAGAAGGTGTGGTATTATAAGAGGGGGACTATAGAAGGTGTGGTATTATAAGAGGGGTACTATAGAAGGTGTGGTATTATAAGAGGGGGACTATAGGTGTGGTATTATAAGAGGGGGACTGTAGAAGGTGTGGTATTATAAGAGGGGGACTATAGGTGTGGTATTATAAGAGGGGGACTATTGTATAAAGAATTGGCTTGCTAATAATGGTAACCAATGAGACATTTAGATAACAAATTTCGATAGTTAAATTTAAAAATTTTAACCACTCTTCTGACAACTTGTGGTTAAATTTTTTTATTTAAATCTCTTGAGTGGAGAAATATCGTAACCCACGGGTAACTGAAGGAGAATCTATATTTACACGGCGGCTGTCACTATTGGAGGAGAAACTACTTACCCTTCTGGAGTATGTGATCAGTTCACTTGGGGTTAGTGTTGCTCAATCTTTGTGTGTTTTGTTTTGCAGATCATTGTTTGTCATTTACAGTTAGTCATTTTTCTGGGTTCCACACGGAGGTGATGTTCGGTTCATCTTTGCCTCCAGTTGTTTGTGGGAGGGATCATGTCTGTGTTTACACATAGTTGTGTCCAACACATATTTTGTTGTGTTTCTGTTTTGTGTGTCTTCCTCTTGTGTACCTTATCTTGGCAGTTTCTCTGGATCCTCCATTTTTTATTGCCCCTTCGGTATTTACGTTTATTTCTTTTAGCCATTGTGTTATCTGTCCTTCGATTTATGACTTCTGATTACCCATTTGGTATATTTCAAACTTTTCTTCAGTGTTTGTGGCTAATAAAAAGGTCAAAATACAGGTTACAAAGCATTTATTCATATAATTTTAAAACATGTCAACAATAATAATATATGCTAATTATATACTCTGTATTACAGTGTAAAGCTGATAATAATCTAACTCCTTATTTACTAATCAAATAACAAACAACTATACTTATATATCAAGTATTGACTTAAAACTATTTTCTGAAAGCCCAGAACATCAATTGGGGGTATGATCAAGGTCTTGTTAAGCTGCTCAAAATTCAAGTATTGATTTAAATCTATTTCCTGAAGACCCCCAACATCAATTGGGGTATTATCAATGTCTTGTTAAGCTGCTCAAAATTCAAGTAACAATTTAAAACTATTTCCTGAAGGCCCCAAGGGTGTCAATTCTTGTCATCAATTGTGTTTGGTGTATCATCAAAGTCTTGTAGCTGTTGGAAATTCAAGTATTAATTTAAAACTACTTCCTGAAGGCCAACGCATTGCTGCTTTTCATATTTGTGATTTTAGTACATGTATTATCAAAGTGATGTTAAGCTGCTGAAAATTCAAGTATCAATTTAAAACTATTTTCTGAAGGAACCAAGCATCAATGCTTGCATTAATTGTGCTTTGGGTATTATCAAGGTCTTGTTAAGCTGATGGAAATTGAAGTATCAATTAAAACTATTTCCTGAAGGCCTCAAACATCAATGGTTTTCATTACTTGTGATTGTGGTGTCATCAAAGCCTTATTAGGCTGCTGCATCAAAGCTTTTTGCTTTATGGTAACTGAAGGTATCATCAATGTCTGCTATAAATTCAGAAAATCAAACTTTCATCTTAAGGTAACTTTTTACAACAAAGCATTTAAATCGGGATGATGGATGCTGTAATGGGAATTATTTTGTGTGTGTTCAAAATTGTGAATTTGTATTGAAATTTTTTTTTTATTTGAAAATCATTATAAAATTTCCTTTACATTATACATGGCAATTAATTTTAACAACTTTATTTTTTTTATGTTTTTTTAAAACAATCTTCAAAATACACCCAAATTTATAATTCAGTCACAAAAATAACCACAAAACACTACATATCTTTATTATCTTTTTAATAGTAACATATCACTTTATTTCATTTTGCATAGATGAAGAAAAAAAAGTTTTATTAAAAAAGAAATACCGGTACACATAATTATAAAACTACATAGAACTTACATTCAGATTTAAAATTGTTTATCTGACATTTATCCCCTATATAGGCACTTACAAGAAAATTTGTTTGTATCAATATTTCTCCCATTATTCGGCGTTTTAACCCCACTGAACCAGTGGTGGAAAAATCTGTAATCCTCTAGAGGATTAAAATGTCTCGTGCCTTTCCCCGCATTTGACTTGATTTACTTGTTTCACGGCTTTTGAACTAAAGTTCGCGTTAAATAATTGGAGAAACAAATTCTCCTTCAGTTGCCCATCTGGGTTACGATATTTCTCCACTCTCGAGGTTTAAATTTAAAATTTTAACTACTCGCCTGACGACTTGTGGTTAAAATTTTAAATTTAACTCTCTTGAATGGAGAAATATCGCAACCCACGGGCAACTGAATGAGAACCTATATATAATTCTAAATCATGCTAGTAATGATATTGAAGTGTAATAACCCTGACCCCGACTGGGAAATAGGTTTCTCACCCCTTGGATAAAGTAGTCCATTTCTTTAGGTGAAAAAGATTTTTCTATCTTACCCCGGCTCCAGGGTAAGACAAGCTACACTCCGTTTTTCCCGCAAAATTGTTTTCCATTGTTGAATTAAATTGTCGATTTATAGTGTCTTGGCAGTATTTTAAATGTATTTCACAATAAAATACATTAAAATACAATGTATTTTATAAATATATTATATAAATGCTACTACAACCGCGATAAATGCCTGTAAAAAAGTTGTTTGACGTTGGTGAAAAAGGAAGTATTTTTTTTTATTTACGTTAGATACGTTAGTTACCGAACAAGGGAGAGCACTCTATATATTTTCTCAACGTAAACAAATATTGACACGATAGAAAGAGATGAGAAAAAGGGGCAAACATCGTAAAAGGTGTAAGATTTTGTTGTTGTAGAATCTATCACAAGTTTGTTAACTTTATTATATTGAACCTCTTTAAAGCTGTAAAATGAAAATCTTGTTTTATTTTATTACGTGGCATTTTGGCAAATTAATGCGCCAAAACTACACAAAAAGTAAACAAACATTGACACGGTAGAAAGGGGTGAGAAAAAGAGTCAAACACCGTAAAAGGTGCAAGATAGTAAAATCTGTGACACCCTCGGGTAAGATTTAAATCGAATCTGACTCGGACAAGCCTCGTCCGATACGATTTAAATCTTGCCCTCGGGTGTCACAGATTTTACTATCTTGCACCTCTCCCGGTGTTAGACCCTATATGTCTTATGCCACTCTCAACAAAGGGGAAAGGGAGGTTGTGGTGTCTAACACCACTTTCAACAATATTTCAGCTATATTTTGGCAGTCCAGATTAATGAAGGAAATTGTAGTAGCAAGGAGAAAAATCACTGACCTATTGCAAGTCGCTGACAATATTTTAACTCATAAACGTTGTGTCAAGTACACCTCGACACAGTTCAACACATCAAGTTGTATCAAGTACACCTCGACACAGCTCAACACATCAACTTGTATCAAGTACACCTTGACACAGTTTAACACATCAAGTTGTATCAAGTACACCTCGACACAGTTCAACACATCAAGTTTTATCAAGTACACCTCGACACAGTTCAACACATCAAGTTGTATCAAGTACACCTCGACACAGCTCAACAACCAAGTTGTATCAAGTACACCTCGACTCAGTTTACCACATCAAGTTGTATCAAGTACACCTCGACACAGTTCAACACATCAAGTTGTATCAAGTACACCCCGACAGCTTAGCACATCAAGTTGTATCAAGTACACCTCGACATAAATCAACACATCAAGTTGTATCAAGTACACCTCGACACAGTTCAACACATCAAGTTGTATCAAGTACACCTCGACACAGTTTAACACATCAAGTTGTATCAAGTACACCTCGACACAGTTTAACACATCAAGTTGTATCAAGTACACCTCGACACAGTTTAACACATCAAGTTGTATCAAGTACACCT
>MJUT01015950.1:1035098-1046751 GCA_002080005.1 Gigantidas platifrons | reverse complement strand
ATAAGAAATTACATGTCCTAGAGGTCAAATAATACTCGCAAAAGAGTTCTTCTAGGTTCTATGTGATGGCTCTTCATTACAAAAAAAACATGCAAAGCTTTAACTTGTAAGGGGAAACAGCACATTGATATGCTAGTTTGAAAGTATTTCCATAAAAAAAAAACAATACCTCCTGGGTATCTTCAAGTTAAAAAAAAAATTAATTCTAATATATCATTTATCATGTCTTCTTTCAAAATGCCTTAATTATAAACAGAATGAGGTTGAAGGCAGAAAATTATCATTTTTAAAACAATTAGTAATATAAATAATTAACCATAATGACAATATCTCTATGTCCGTGACTAGCAGCCAAATGTAAAGCCGTGTCATCACCCATGTTGGTAGCATTCACTCTAGCACCTCTAGATATCAACATATCTACTATGTTAGTTCTACCCTCTCTGGCTGCCCAATGGAGCAAACTGAAACGATGGTCATCTCTGAAAAATAATGTCAATCAAAAATACATTGTATGTTTAAAAACTACCGGCAAGAACTTTTCTATGATACATTTTTTTTAATTATTGTTTACAATACATGTAAGTTGATGATGATGTAACTATCATTTATTGTGTACATGATTTGTTGCGAAATGTATATAATTTTAATTACTACCAGCACATTTGTATAGATGCAGCTGGGGAACTTGTTTCCTTTACTTTTTTTTTTACATTACCTTACATTGTACATACAGCATTTTATTTTTAATTTTACATGTTGTATCATGTTAATAGCTCCATTCTGTGCTTATTATTTATATGGAAATCTATTAAAATTAGATACATGTTGAATGGGAACTCTTTTTTTAGTGGTATTGGTTTTAATTTGCCAAAAAAGAATCTTTTATTTATTTACATTGTTGTAATTAACAAATCCAACTGTTGAACAAATGTCTAATTTAATTACTATATTAGATTGCATGTATGTCATTGTACATGTAGGTGGTTCAGTCAAATTAATTTTATACTTAATTGCATACCAACAATACGTTGTATATTATTTTCATGAATATGCTAATGGACAGATCAAATGCATAAATTAATTAAATCCCTTATTTGGGGGGATAAGTTGCCTGTTGGTCTATGGTGTCTCAGATTTTCCCCTAGTTATACATGTATAATACTGGGAATACAATTAATGGTCACTTTTATAATGACTTATTATTGTAAGTGATTTTTTTTGTACAATCAGACACCATCATGATTATGAATATGTTGCATGTTTGTAATTTGTATCTGCCATTGTTTTTTTTTTGTTTTTTTTATGATAAATTTAGGCTTTGGTAAGCATATTGTTGATAGTTATCAGGTGAAAAAAATTGTATTTACCATACAGCATTTAATTTACAAAAATACAAGTAATGACTGCCAATTCCTCATCACCCTTGGAGGGTATTATATTCATATTGTGTTTTTGTATATTATTTTTTTCTTCTTTTTTTTCAAAAATGCTAAATAATGCAAATAAACACAGTACTGAGTGAGTAGTAGCCTAATATACTTATAAATGTATTTAAGGTAAAATATGTTTCTCCGGTAAATGTTTTTCGCTTGCATTCCTAATTAAAGAACAAGTACAATGTAGTTATTTACATCTTAAGATATTTCCTGTACACATTCTTGTGTAATGAGATGAGATACTGATAGCATCTGTCAAAACATAGATAGTGGAATACTTAATACTACATACATCACAAGACAGAACTCATTCATAACAAAACAAAAACTAAATGGATTTCCCCTTGGGGATAGACAAATTTTGAATAAAAAGATGATGAAAATATGGTATTTTTTTTGCAACAAGATAGTTTCAGTCTTTTGACATGAACATTGTTTCATTATTTAATTCCCTACAAGAACCCCTACATTAGCACATCCTTGTATGGCATTTGGCATAGTCCAATCAACATCTGGGAGTATCTGAATCATATTTGGGGTCTCCAAAGGGATTAAGACATTTCCTTTACAAAACTGAAGAATGTGTAAAGAGAAATAAAATAATTCTGAACTCTGTTCAGTTAGTTATATCATAAAAAGTTATGTACATGCATACATGTAACTCAAAATGTTCATGTACATGTACTATGCCATAGTTAATAGTTATGGGTGTGGACATTGTAGATCATAGTACATGGACATTCCTTACCCTTGATTGAGATCATTTTCAGTGTTATCGAGCCACACTCGAACATGAAATGCATTTCCCTCTCTAACTTGAGTAAAAATGTCTTCCATGGCAAACTAAATAAGATTGCACAAATCAACAGCAAGTCTGTTTACAAAGTTTACAACTCGATAATCCTAGCGAAAAACTGATAAAATAGGCAGTATACACACACACAAAAGTCACAGCTAAAGACCGAGAGAGAGAAATGTTCTCTCTGATTTACATGGTGCCAAACAATCAACACCGATACTAGATAAATATCAATAAAAATCCAAAGTTGCGACGAATGATCCCGTCAGGTTTGTTCCATTCTAAAAGTCCCCTGAAAATGGCCTCAAGAGGAGTAAATATGATAACCGAAAAACAAACGTAGACTCAAATGTTCATATTTTTTTAAAAGGTGACAGAATAAAGAGACGAATTCATTCATTGTGTGATTTAATTACTACATCTATTGTAAATATAAACGAATCAATACATTTCATCGTGCTTTACGTAGAAAAACAATGCAATACATTTAACTTAATGAGTTCTCTAATCGTTACTATTTTCTGGTTATTACCTTTATTTGTCAAACTAATAATTAGAACGTTTTACAGGAAACGGGAAAGAGATTTTTCCGGAATATCTATATTTTTTTTACCGTTATAAATTTCTTCACTTGTAGTTAATCAATGAATCAGAAACGATAATAAAAGTATAATATATATGAATTTTTTTCAAATCAACATAATCATCAACAAGAAAAGTTTGAAGATACCAAAGGGGTAACCAGAAGCCGTAAATCGAAGGACAGGCAATACAATGGCCAAAAAAAAACTAGAGGCTCCCCGCCTGAACATGCATCGCTCACATGATTATTCATATGCATTTTATTTATTTTTACATTAATATATATTATGTCCTATGCTAAAATATATTCTATCCAAGGAAGGTTCTAGTAAGGTGTGATTTCAAATGGTTCAAGTGTGAAGTGATTCCCAGAATAATAATTTGAATAATTTTTCAAATCATTTCTCATAAAGTGATTCCCCTTTGATCATCTTTTTAAAAAAAAAATTGCTTGTTTCAATTTATTGTAACTCATTTTATTTTTACTTGTTGCCTTAATAGGAGAGGATAAATATAGACTAGTCCTATGATCTGGTCATTTTCATTAGTAATAGCCCAATAAGATGAACACTTTGCAAAGAAATCCATTTAAATGGAAAAAATACTTTCAAATTTTGGAAATTGACGCTTTTCGGACTCTTTCGGTCAAGTTTTTCTCGGAACTCATTAAAGATAAGGGATATCCCCCAACACACTATTGAAAGCTCTTAACACAATTCATTCAACAATAAAAACCAGTTTTAAACCACATCAAAATTGGATACAAAATTAAAAAAACAATTATATATACTTTTCAATTATATGAGTTTCGGAATTTGGGCCCGTTTTAGATATAAAATAGCAAAACAAATGTTATGGCTCATCAATAACTCTTAAAGATGAACACATTGCAAAAAAAAACACTGCATAAAAAATTGGATGTAAATTCAAAAAGTTCAAATCTTTTAATTCACCCCTTTTTATGTCAAAAACAATAACGTTTTGTATGTTTCTGAATCATCAAAAACAAATGAACAATAAATAATTTATGCATGTACCAATATATATGGACACACCATTTTTGACACCGTCGGGTCTCTTGTTTCTTTTGTGTACTTCTGATCGACAACAAAAATCCCATCAACTTTGTAAGGGACCATTCAATGAACATTCCAACAAAGCTTATTTCCATTTGGACCAGTGGTTTCAGAGAAGATTAAAATGTAAAAGATTACTGATGCCGACGACGACAGACTATAATTATGGACGCCAAGTGATATCACCCCCACCCCCACCCGAAAAACGAAAAGTATTCAGAGCTAAATCATAACCTTTAAAGATATCATTTAATCTATTCGAACCTATATTTGCAAAATATTATAGCAAGTTGTTTGATATTAATATGGACGCTAGTCTGAAGTCTGAAATTGTATAAAGCGGAAATATTACTAGCTCTATATAGGTTGGCAGTGTATGATAGATTGTTTGGTTTATGTAAGGATTTATATATTTATAAATCCTTGGTTTATGGTGTTTAACGGCACTTTCAACAATATTTCAGCTATATCGTGGAGGTCAGTTTTATTGATTGAGGAAGCCACAATACCCGGAGAAACCCACTGACCTGTCGCAAGTCAATGACAAACTTTATCACATAATGTTGCATCGAGTACACCTCGCCTGAAGCCAATAAATAAAGCTTGTGGACTGAAAGGTCGTTCATCATTCCATGTGGTATCGGGTCCGTTCGCCCTAACTACACGTTCGTCCTGGGTCCATTCGTCCTACAAGTGGGTCCGTTCGCCCTGATAATTAAAACGTATTTTAATGAAGATAATGGATATTTTAATTTAAAATATAGAAGTAATGATATGAAAATATATGGAAATTAATTAAAGTTATTTTCAAACATATATATTGTTTGAAATGCTTAATTGAAATTTATAGATAGATAGATTTAATCGATAAAATTAATGTCACTTTCGTTAAAATACAGTATATAACAAATTTGACGACAAAAAGCAAACATTTTCTTTAAATCATAAGAAAATAAAGGAAATCTAACGGAAAATCATGCTAACATAAACAAATAATCTTTAATATTTCTGCTTATTCTGTTGCAAAAATTATTAAAACCCGTTTAGAAATGACTTCAAAATAATTTTTTTGAACAATGTGGTTATATGAAATATATAGCGTAAATTCGAGTGACGAATACCTACATCACACCGTACAACCGCATTGTATCATTTCGATCAACTGCAGAATGATACGATCAAAATTGTTTGTTTGCATCAAGAGAAGTGAATTAGTGGGGGTAAGACATTCGATATTTAATGCCTTTTCTGTCTGAGTTATGAATGGATTTGTGGGTGAAAATGTTGATTATATATGTTTGTTTATGAAAACTATTATTTGTTTTCTTATATCATTGACATTTCGGTGGACTTTGAACCACATTTTTACAAATAATCATGTCAAATTTTAAGGCATTAAATATCGAATGTCTTACCCCCACTGATTCACTTCTCTTGATGTAAACAAACAATTTTGATCGTATCATTCTGCAGTTGATCGAAATGAAACAATGCGGTTGTACGGTGTACATGTGTATGTCCATTGACTGTACACTTTAGCATGCCGCATATTTAAAATTTCTCAATTAATTATCTATAAGCAATCAAATATCACTTATTTTTCTATTATTTTTAATACCCTACATAATTATAATTATTAGGGCGAATGGACCCACTTTTAGGGCGAACGGACCCACCTTTAGGGCGAACGGACCCAGGGCGAACAGGTAATAGGGCGAACGGGAATTATGGCGAACGGACCCGGATTCATTACATGTAGATACGACCTCAAGTTGAAATAATTTATTCGCTCTTTAGCGATTTGACGAATCGGAAATTAAAATGATGTATGTAACAGCATATATATGTACAATAAAAAATATTTATAATAATTTGTGTTATACGATTTGACGGCGATTTTTCAAAAGACAAATTGTGTACTTTATATAAATATAACGAGCCAGTGATTTATTTTTGCCCTTTGGTTTTCTTGCTCAGGACTACTAAAACTTTTAAATTATTTTGCTTTCAAATATTTTGACTTTGAGCTTACATGATAAATGTTATACCAGAAACGTGTCGTGTGCATTAGATCGGATATTTACTTTTGTATTCATTCTTATTGAGATTCTTACATTAATTGTCCACATCGGTTAAAATATATAGAAAATCAGTAGCCTAAGTTTATTTTCATGTGGAGATGAAATTGACGAAGGGGGAACAATTTTCTTACTTCTGGAAAATATTCAGATATGTTTTTCTTCTTCCAATATGATCAAAGATAAATTCTCCCATAGACGTGGCCTCACAGACTAATTGAAACACTTCGGGGAGCCCCCAAGATAAATCAGTTCTAGATCGTGGAAACGTTTCAGGGGTGAGACAAGTTTTGGCACGGTTGAAGGTTGTATGTATCTTAAAATATAAAATTCAGTTTTATTTTAAGAATGTATAAGTCCATGTGCATTCATACTCACATAAAAGAGAATTGTACATATTTTAAAGGCATAAGCGTCTACAAGATCTGGATCATTTCACAACATGTGGAAATTGGAGGCGGCCATATTGGTTTGGCAGAAGCCGGGAACGTGCGTGGAGACAACATCGGCATATTATTTGGCATAAGACCTCGATTAAAGATATCGCAAAGGTGAATGGTTCACTTCAAGCATTATTCATACTCAAATATTTGAAAATTGAAACAGTTTAATCATCTTCTGGGTTTATAACTTATAAATTACCTTGTCGCCGGAATGTGTCTTCCATATGTCAAACTCGTTTTGTAGTAAAAAAAAAAAAACCACAGGGGCGAACCTATATTTATGTCATATGTATATATGCTCCATCAACAAGGTCTAGCACAAGTAGATGTCGAAAAGAAAAATAAGAACAGGACGAGTAGGATTTGTTAGTGGAAACAGGACAACTCTGACCACTTTTAAAGACAACTCTGACCACGTTATGGACAACTCGGACCACTTTTTAAGGGCAACTCGGACCAATATTTAGTGTAAAATCAGACCACTTTTTAGGTTAGCTCTGACCACTCTGTAAAGACAACTCGGACCAATATTTAGTGTAAAATCAGACCACTTTTTAGGTCAGCACTGATCACTCTGTAAAGACAACTCGGAGATCATCTTTATCTGTGTCGGCAGTCAGAGTAAAGAGAGATAGAACTGTAGGTTTCCTTTGTGTGCTTTTTGTGTTTCAGATAAACAAGGAAATTGTCAATTTTTGCCTGTGAGAGTATCAATTGGCATTAAGTGGTACAGGATGAATTGCCAATAAAATTGGTCCGAGTTGTCTTTAAAAAGTGGTTATTACTGACATAAAAGTGGTCTGATTTTACCCTAAATATTGGACCAAGTTGTCCTCAAGAAGTGGTCAGAGTTGTCTTCAAAAATTGGTCCGAGTTGTCTTCAAGAAGTGGTCCAAGTTGTCTTAAAGAAGTGGTCCGAATTGTCACGAATTCTTTTTAGTGACCAGCAATTTTTTCCGGATAACTTTCAATGTCATGTGAACAAGCAGAACATTACAGTATTTCCATACACATGGACCTAATCATGTTGAAATTTGGTTCATGGTGCTAATTTTTTGTGTACCCTCCGGATCGTGTCACAGTGCTGTTTATCTATGCTATAAATTTAAATCTGAAACTGCCCCTTACCCCCTAAACCATTGTTTCCCCACACAGAGTATAGACTGGATGTAATCTCATTGAGATTAGGGTTCCAAAGAAATTTTCTGTCTGTATCTATATCCTAATCTCATCACAAGTCCTATCAAAGGTATTCTGGAAATTTTAAATTTGATCCCTGTGCTTTCCGATGCATATTTCGTCATGAACGTCAGATCAATTACAGGTAAGATTTCATATATAGAAACATTTTCTAGTTCAAATCTAAAAATATAGATATTTTCTTACCTTTTACAGTGTCTATTAGATAAAGTATTCCAACATCCACTTCGAACTGAACTTATGAATTACACCATGTGATCAAAATCGTCACATATTTTGTTATAACTTGTTTCTAGATTAAAGGTCGATGTCAAATATTTATTTTGTATATGCAAGCATGTCATTTTTGGGCTGTTGATTTGTTTTGATAAAATATTTAAAACAACATAAAAAAAAAAGAGTTAAAAGCCGTGTATATGCAGGGCTCTACATTGCGACCAAAACACTCGCATTTGCGAGTTACATGTACTTTTGTAAAATTCGAGTTCTTAAAAATTGTATTGAATTTGATAGCCAGACGGCGAGTTAATATTTCTGGAAATTTTTCAATTTAAATTCCGACTTTGATTATCCGGTTTTTTAAATCGCACAATTGACTCAGATACGAAAGTTTTAAATCACATACTTTTAACGCTTGAAAGTTACCACGATGTGTAAAAACAAAACATTCTTCCATTATTTTCCACTAAGAATACTCCGGTTGAATCAACTGATCGTGAAGCTGGCCTGCCTGATGCAACATCGACGGAAGTATCAAGCCAAAATACTAATGAAGTTTCGGGTTCTAAAGCTGAAAAGCGTAAATTCCAAGATGTCTGGAAGTCAGAGTTTTTATGGCTCATTAATTACGATTAAATTTCTTCGGAATTATAATCTCAACGGGAATAAGACTTGACCTTATTTTATATATTTCAAATTCTTCATAGCCTTATGAATTTCCAAAATGCTATAGCAATTTTGGTCTTGCTAACATAGGACAGATGAAGGAACAAAGATGTACTGGTATAAAAGAAATTTGTTTATTTTACTGCCATGCCATTCAAGTTTACTTTTTCAGGTCAGCTAGTTGTATGTTTGATGTTATTTTATTCTTCTAGATTTAAAAGATGTCGAAGACACAAGATAAATTGACCCGTATTGCTATTGTAAGCAATGACAAATGTAAACCAAAGAAATGTAGACAAGAATGTAAAAAGTCCTGTCCTGTTGTCAGGATGGGTAAGTTGGTCTTTATTTTAAAGTCAATAAGCATGACTGCTTAATATTGTCAGCATTAATTTGTTGATATGAGACATGATATACATTAGTCGCACATGTTGTTCACATTTCTTTCATGTTTATTCTTAATTATTGTCTGAAAAAGAAATACTAAAAAAGTGGAAATTAGGATACAGCCAAAGTTAAATACTCACAAGTGGGAATTTTGGAATAAATAGTAAACTGGAAATGCCTAAATAAATATAAAATGACAAACATTGAAAATATTTTATTGATTCAAATTAAACAATGAAGCAATATGGTAAATATCACATTTTTCTGTAAAAGTTTCTTGCACTTGATCTGTTGTTGGCGATCTCTGACCGATCGTCTATGATAAATTATAACTTTTGTACTGAATGCCGTTTAATTTGTACATGTATAATTTACTTCTAGGTAAATTGTGTATTGAAGTGAGTCCAACTGATAAGATAGCATTTATTTCTGAAGAACTATGTATTGGATGTGGTATTTGTGCAAAGGTAGGACTAGTTGTCAAAATAATATTTAATAGATAAAATATTAATTGAATGCAATGACTATAGCTGATATAGAGTGAAAATAACATTGAAAGTAAATTGAAGATGCTTTGTTATCCCCTCGCCAACGAAGTTGCGAAGGGATATAGTAACGCTACCGTCTGTCATTCCGTCTTTCCGTCCTTCCGTAACATCCTTGTGAACACTCTAGAATCAACATCCTTCAATGGATTTTGACCAAACTTGGTACATACTTAGTCCTCAAGAGAATCTGGAACCCTGTTGATTTTCAAGGTCAAAGGTCACCGGGTCACATTTTTACTGCGTAACATCCTTGTGAACACACTAGAATCAACATCCTTCAATGGATTTTGACCAAACTTGATACATACTTAGTCCTTAGGAGAATCTGGAACCCTATTGATTTTCAAGGTCATGGGTCAAAGATCAAGGTCACCGAGTCAAAATTTTTACTGCGTAGCATCCTTGTGAACAGTAGAATCAACATCCTTCAATGGATTTTGACCAAACTTTGTACATACTTAGTCCTTAGGAGAGTCGGGAATCCTAATGATTTTCAAGGTCAAAGGTCAGGTCACCGTGTCAACATCCTTGTGAACACTCTAGAATCAACACCCTTCAATGGATTTTGACCAAACTTGGTACATACTTAGTCCTTAAGAGAATCTGGAACCCTATTGATTTTCAAGGTCACCTGGTCAAATTGTTTACTATGTAACATCCTTGTGGACACTAGAATCAACATCCTTCAATGGATTTTGACCAAACTTGGTGCATACTTAGTCCTTAAATAAGGGAATCTGAAACCCTATTGATTTTCAAGGTCAAAGGTCACTGGGTCTTGTTCATCTTGTGTTGTTTTTTTGTTGTTTTTTTTGTTGGATTTCAATTAATTGTAATGAAGTACTGCAAAAACAAAAAGAATAATCATGTTTGGTTTTGACATTTTCACTTTCTCAGTTATTGTGCCCAACTCATCAGTCTGATCTGATTTGCAAGTATTAAAAAAATATATAATTTAAACAGTAGTTCAATATACATTGTATAATACATTGTTTGATGTCTATTTGAAAAATCATACATATTTTTAATTTCTATTACAGAAATGTCCATTTGAAGCTATTACAATTATCAACTTACCAAGTAACCTTGAAAAAGACACAACACACAGATACAGTGCCAATTCTTTTAAACTTCACAGGTTTGTTTTGGATTTGAATATTTTTTTTTAGCTTATCTGGCCCATAGTGTCATGTAAACTTTTGCCAGCACTTAGCATCTCTTGTTTAGTTCAAAATATTTGTAATTTCTTCTCCTCTGAAACCTTGTGGCAAATTTCAGTCAAAGTTGTTCTGAATCATCCTTAGGATGTTCAACATGGCTGCTGTTACTATAAATAGAACATAGGGGATATAATATGTTTTGCCAATTTAAACCAATGGTGTTTAACACCACTTTCAACAATATTTCAGTTATATCGTAGCTGTCAGTTTTATTGGTGGAAGAAACTGGAGAAAACTATAGACCTGCCTTAAGTATTTTTGTAACTGACAAACTTTTATCACATAAAGTTGTATTGAGTACACCTCACCATGAGCGGGATTCTAACTCACCACTTTAGTGGTGATGGATAGCACTGATTGCACATGTAGTTGTAAATCCAACTACCATACGATCACGACCACAATTTGTTTTGTTGAAACACTGAAATTTAAAGTAATAGATATATTACATTGTTGAACAAGTAGGATTTCTTAAAAGAAATACATATAAGATTTTTGAAAGTATCATGCATGAAAGGTCAATAAAAAGGACCACTCTTCACAAAGACTATTTTTCTAGAAAACACTGAAGTTTAATATTCAATTTTATTCCATTTCACAGATTTAAAATGAAAATTGCATATTTAATGACCATCGATTTATTTATTCTGGAGTTGGAAGATTTTCTATTTATTGACATTACATGTATTTATTTTATTAGACTACCAACACCTAGGCCAGGTGAAGTACTCGGTTTGGTTGGAACTAATGGTATTGGTAAATCAACAGCTCTTAAGATCTTAGCTGGAAAACAGAAACCAAATCTTGGCAGATTTGATGTAAGTTTTATATATTGTATATTTGTATATGCAATATAGTAAAACGTTAACCACATATTTGCACAGCATCAATGATGTAAGGATTAACAACTTGTCTTGAGTGTGGTAGATCATGGGTTCAAGCCTGGGTAAGGATTAGCTCCTCGTCTTGAGTGTGGTAGATCATGGGTTCAAGCCC
>MJUT01015950.1:1021349-1034346 GCA_002080005.1 Gigantidas platifrons | reverse complement strand
CTCGTCTTGAGTGTGGTAGATCATGGGTTCAAGCCCGGGTAAGGATTAGCTCCTCGTCTTGAGTGTGGTAGATCATGGGTTCAAGCCCTGGTAAGGATAGCTCCTCGTCTTGAGTGGTAGATCATGGGTTCAAGCCCGGGTAAGGATTAGCAACTCGTCTTGAGTGTGGTAGATCATGGGTTCAAGCCTGGGTAAGGATTAGCTCCTCGTCTTGAGTGTGGTAGATCATGGGTTCAAGCCTGGGTAAGGATTAGCTCCTCGTCTTGAGTGTGGTAGATCATGGGTTCAAGCCTGGGTAAGGATTAGCAACTCGTCTTGAGTGTGGTAGATCATGGGTTCAAGCCCGGGTAAGGACAAAATAAAGAATACAAAATGTATAAAATTGATATTTGCTGCTTCTCCGCTAAGCACACATCATAAAGGAGTAAGAACAATGACTGGTTAGCTTGGAATCAGGATAGTGTGTCAGAGTGGAATGACATGTTTACCAAGACTAGTTTCAGTGAGCTAGCACTATCAAAATCCAACTAAGCCATCTACAAGTAAATATTAGGGAGTTTGGAGTGAGTTCTATGATGAAATAGATTATTGCTGTTCACATTCAGAATGATACTGTTGAGACATGATCTACATGTTCTGAGGCTTACTCTATAATTCACAAATATACAAATTAAATCATACAATAAATTTGCTGCTTCTCCGCTAAGCATACAACATTAAGGGGCAAGAGCAAAGACTGGCTAGTTGTAATCGGGATGATGTATGGAACAACATGTCTACCCGCAGACGATTGTTTCAATGAGCTAGCACTACAAAATTCCAACTAGGTGTGTTGATCTTGTACAAAGCAGACAATATCATCGTTTAAATTTGTTTTCACTATGAAATAGCTAAAAAGTGTTCACTTGTCGTTAAAACAACAATCGCTCACTCAACACTAAAACTAGTCAGTATACATGTGTTGATTGGGGTAGTAAATCTTGTAATAGAAATAGGGATTATAAAACGTTGATTAATAAATATTCAAAGTGAAAAAAGGAATAGCCAAGCTATAGTCTATTTATAAAGTGAACAAGTTGACTATATGATAGTGCAGTTCCATTTATTTGTAACCAGTTGGAGATAAGTAATGCATATCCAATTGATTTGTTTTACCTTGTTCTAGAGTATCACATATAAAATAAAAACAATCCCTAGAAAACCATCTCGTCGTATATCAAACCGTTTTCAAATAAATACTATTTGATTGGAGTGAGTTCTATGATGAAGTAGATTATTGCTGTTCACATTCAGAATGACACTGTTGAGACACGATCTACATGTTCTGAGGCTTACTCTAGATGCACATCTTGCAATGTTGGAATTGCAGATTTTTCATTTAATTTGGGCATAGATCTGATGTCTTGCAATGAAAACGATTTAAAAATAATAAATAAACAAAGTCACAAAGGTGTAAACAAGCTCATAAATGGGTCGTCAAATAATTTTATCTGTGCTTAAGAACTTGGGAGTGTGCTCTTATGTCTGTCCTTACGATTTGGTCTTAATTTATACATCATCAAAATAAATGGCACATGCCTACAGAGGATTCCAAACTTTCACCAAATAAAATAGCCTTTATAGATTAATTTGACTATTGTAAAGACTTGTTTAAGCTAAGGCTTTTACCATTAAATAAGTCAAATAATGGATGAATCTTTTTTTTTTCAATTTTTCAATAATTATATTTGTTTCTGCCTGTACTTCTGTTAATTGTATATCACAAGAATCCCTGCTTGTTTGATCTCTTTGTTAACTTCTTTCTTAAATTTCTTCATATATTTCAGGATCCACCAGACTGGACAGAAATTCTGACGTACTTCAGAGGATCTGAACTTCAGAATTTCTTCACAAAAATTCTGGAAGATGATCTGAAAGCCATTATCAAACCTCAATATGTGGACCAGATTCCTAAAGCAGTTAAGGTGAGAATTATTGTTTTAGTCGAAGATTACATTGTGTTAATGAGATAAAATATTGCATAGTGTTATGCATGTGATGGAGGTGGCAGAGTTCAACTGGTTAATTATTATTCAAAGTTCTATGTGTTCTCATTTCTTACGTTAAATGTAGAAAACTGTTTGTGATATACTTTTTTGGGATTTAAATTTGTATACTTTGAAACAAAAAAACAAAAAAAATGACAAATAAATATAAGGAAAAGTTGTTTTAAACAAAGAAAATAGTCATCAGGGCTGTTCCATGTAAACACCCATAGTACCAAGTGATGGAACTTTAAAAATAGGGTGACCAACCTCAATAGCAATACATGTATTTCCTTTTCTATTAGTAAAAATGTTTGACACAATTTGTGGAAATGATTTAAAAGTACCATTCTTAGATTTAATGAAATCGCTCTTACAGTTAACTGCAGTATGCACTTTTATTATATATTACAGGGATCAGTACAAGCATTACTGGACAAAAAAGATGATTTAAAGAACCAAATAGATGTCTGTAAACAATTAGGTAAGTAGTACAAATGTAGTGTAGTTCATTTGTCAGCATCCTTCAGGGTGTAAAAATAGGACAGAGCTTCTCCACTGCGAAGTACAACCCCTTCATTAGGGATGTCCGCTAGTAGTGGGGAGACCAATCAAATACATTTAGGTCATTTGTCAGCATCCCTCAGGGTGTAAATATAAGATTTAGTTTCTCCACTGTGAGGTACAACCCCTTCATTACTGAGGGACCAATCAAATACACAATTCACACGTGGGAATAGTATGAGGCGTAAATGAGTGCCTCTTGTATAATAAAGCCATGTTCTTTGCACTTAAAAAAGAGAACATATAACAAGGTCACTATGAGCACCAGTTTGTGTAAATTTGTTGTTGGTGGCCTGTTTGAAGACAAAACTTGGGAATCTCAGATGTATAAAACAATTTTATCAGCAGACAAATTTACAAATGATCATACACAAGTTGACATTATGTAATGTAAGATCTGCCAAGAAAGTTGTTACATGTATGTATATATGAAACACATGTCACAAACAAAGAAATTAAAAAGAACATTCATTGATATTTACATTAATGAGCCAGTGATGAGTAAGATAATTTGCTGTTCACATTCAGACTTTTCTGGTGATAGATTATCTATACTGAGGCCGGTGTAAACCTGTTGTGTAGTCTATCAGTAATGCATTACCATGTCAGAAAATTAATTGGTGTTAGTATAGCTTCAGTGGGCAATGAGCGAGTCTTTAAAAATACTTCAAATGCATGGTTTTCTGTGTGTGAAACAGAAAAAAATAAAGTATTTAAAACAGAAGAAAATAACAATCCCGTATTTTCTGGTTTGCAAGTTCACAATATTGCTATTTGATGCAATTTTGATGTTTAATTAGGAAAATGCAAATTTTATACATATAAATTCTGATTTATTCATGCTCTAAATACACAATCTGATGTGTATATGACATGAAATATGGGTGATTAAATTTTTTTTTTCTTTTTTTGCTACAGTGGAACCTCTGAAAACCGACCACGTCCTGGGCCAAATAAATCGGCCGGTTTTAGGAGGTTCCGTAAATAGACGTTTCTGTTCCGTATACTGATACTGGAGGTATAAGATATTGATGTTGTGAAAGTTAATTATTCTGTGATTACACTATTTATATTTGTGATTGTTTTTAAATGTGTTTTAAATAAAAATAAAGACTGTTGTAACTTGTTTTACAAATGTGTACAATCAACCACGAGGTTTCAGGTTACTGACCTTGAATAGCATCAATTTATCAGACTTAAATAATGTTAATTTCAGAATGAATTCAAAATATCAACACCCACAATTTATAACAAATCTACTTGAAACCATAGATTTATTTTTTTTACTGGACTAACAACATATTTGATCTTTTATATTTTTTGCTGTTATAAAACTCTTTTGATGTATTACAAATTTTAAGTATAAAAACATGCTTCAGATTAATTACACACATGTAAAGACGCTGTCAAATAACTGTATTGTTTTTAATACATTGTACAGTAATCATGTTTACAACTCTTTTAATGTTGATATAAGTTCATTGACAAGTGTCACACCTTGTTAATTTCAATCAATACCGGCGGTAATCTTTTGATGTAAAACTGGATCGATATATTCGGTGATTGACATCTAATATGGTTCACTGACTTACCTGTCAGCAAATTTGTCGTGTGGTTTTCAGAGGTGAATTTTCCTTTAATTTGAAAANACAGTTTTTCTTTGCTGGAATTCTTCAACCTTCCTTCCATAACATGTTGATACCATCTGTCAGTGATGAAGTAGATTTTTGCTGTTCACATTCAGATTGATAATGTTGAGACAGTCTACCTTTTCTAAGACTTGCGTAGTCTGGTACTGATTCTTATAAAGATATAAGAACAACCTAGGACTGGACAGATGGGCTTTGTTCGACAAAACTTGCTTTTTTTCTAATTTTTTTACTTAGGTTCAGTGTTTCAGCTAGACTTTGAAATCTTCAGGACAATTGCCAGTTTTATCAAAATTTCTGCAGGACATTGCTTAATGATTAAACTCATTTTTATAAAGTTCTTTAGTATAATTTGAGAAATATGTGTGCAAATGTCCTGAGACCGGTGCTTAGCTGAATCTATACAGGACAAGAATCTGACTTTTACAATGCTTTTAGGGTAGGCCCAAGAAATTAGTGTCGGTAGGGTTATCGAAAACAGGTCTTATCTGTCGATGAATTTTATGGTCTTTTACTATTTGTAGAAACATTCAAGGTATTGTTGTCTGTTGTAGATTTAATGCATGTACATGATAGAAATGTAGAAGATCTGTCTGGTGGAGAATTAATGTATAATTTGTCTGTTGTAGATCTAATGCATGTACGTGATAGAAATGTAAAAGATTTGTCTGGTGGAGAAGTAGTGTATAATTTGTCAGTTGTAGATCTAATGCATGTACGTGATAGAAATGTAAAAGATTTGTCTGGTGGAGAATTAATGTATAATTTGTCTGTTGTAGATCTAATGCATGTACGTGATAGAAATGTAAAAGGTTTGTCTGGTGGAGAATTAATGTATAATTTGTCTGTTGTAGATCTAATGCATGTACGTGATAGAAATGTAAAAGATTTGTCTGGTGGAGAATTAATGTATAATTTGTATGTTGTAGATCTAATGCATGTACGTGATAGAAATGTAGAAGACTTGTCTGGTGGAGAATTACAGAGGTTTGCTTGTGCCATGGTGTGTATACAGAAAGCTGATATGTAAGTGGTTTCTGTAGAGGGCAAAGGGACATCCTAAATTGTGGCCTTTGTGATGTTAATGGTTGTTGCTTACATAACTACTAAGACAAATATAGATTCGATACACTAAACAAGCAATGAAACAGCCTTAAACTATCTAATTAAACATGGCTGGTGCAGGACTCGTCATATAGAAGTTTGCTGGACCCTTGTCCCACAAAATTGTGTCAGACATTCAATTTGCCTTCAACGTTGGCTCTGTCGCTCCTATGAACATTCTTTCCCGTCTTCTATGTTTGTCCGACAACTTTCGCTAACTCTGATATAACCCAAATTGTTGATACTTTTTCACCACAGTGAAAGTAGTTCTTTTTATATTCTATTTGAAATGATTAATATCTTCTGTTGGTGATTTATAAAGGCACGTTGTTACCAATTATTGTGAATGTACAATTTTTTTGCTTTAGTTAGAAATTAGTATAAAGAAAAAATTAACACATTTTTTTTTTTAATTTAAAAAGTTGTTTTTAACTTATTTTTAGATTTATGTTTGACGAACCGTCCAGTTATTTGGATGTGAAACAGAGATTAAAAGCTGCCTTGGCCATTCGGACCCTGATTGACCCAGACAAATATATCATAGTAGTAGAGCACGACTTGTCTGTGTTAGACTATCTCTCTGACTTTATCTGTTGTTTATATGGAATTCCTGGTGCCTATGGTGTTGTTACTATGCCTTTCAGCGTTAGAGAAGGTAATGTTATATTTGTTTATAATACAGATTCTCTATCTTCAGTGAACCGTATTGGTGGGGTAATGGTTAGTGTGTTCGCCTCTGGTGCAGTAGATCGTGGGTTCGAGTCGTGATCGGGTCAGTCCAAAGACTATAAAACTGGTATTTTTGATTCTCCGCTAAGCACACAACATTAAGGCGTTGGAGCAAAGAGTGGTCATATCGTGATCAGAATAATGTGTAGAGCGACTGCTATTTCAGTGAACTAGCACTAAAATTATCCAACTTGTCGAAAAGTTTGTTTTTTCTTAGAATGTATTCCTTGTATATATGATCTTGTGACTATATTTTTCAGTCTAAAGAAGATAGTAATTTATAATAAAAAAAAATTAGCACAATCATTGGTTAAAATCTTGCCAGTTCTAATGAAGATAATAGGCAACAAGATATTAATATTAATACCCAGCATGAAAATTCTAGTTTGATTTGTTTTATGCAAGTGAGATTTGGTAGTTGTCGAGATAGAATCGTCTGCCAGTATATTTATTGGAATTATGTGTACATAATTGATATAGCATGTCAAAAGCATTAGGGCATTTTATATTATTCAGAGATTTTTTTCAATTATTTAACTGATTTTAGCTATTTTCCTCTGAAAATTGTTTTCCGAAAAATGCTGGACACGACCAGAAGAGGTAAAAATTACCATTTTGAAAGGGGGTGTCGATGATTTCAGTTATTTCATTTTCTAACCAGGATCATCCCTGATTATTTATGTCAGTGCAATGACCAATATTTCTTTACATCGACAGGTATCAACATTTTCCTTGATGGGTTTGTGCCGACAGAAAATTTAAGATTCAGAGAGACATCGTTAACTTTCAAAGTAGCTGAAACAGCCATGGAGGAAGAAATCAAAAGATTGTGTAGATATGAATACCCCAACATGAAAAAACTACTGGGTTTGTAATATTATATTTCTTTTAAGAGTTCCAGTTAATATTAGTCAATGTAATGTTATCAGTCCTCACGATGAGCACCGGTCCTCTGGTCCAAGAACAGTAAAACTTTGTTCGGACCAGTGAATTTTTCAGTTTTTATTTAGAACTATACATATGAAAATAAATTAAAGAATTTGATTCAGATCAGTAAATTCACATTTTCATTTCGGGGACTGTTAATACCCACCTGTACCAAAAATCCATGTGTGTTATTGTCATCACTTTGTGTCCGTCATTGGTGTCATTATCTCGGAGATGAAAATTTTCCTCTGATCAGCAGATTTTCCTCTTCTTTTTTTTAGCAAAAGCAAAAGGAAATACAATTTGTCAGACTTGACGGAGTAAGGGGTTTCCTCTTTTTTGATCAGTGCATGCTTTCATCTCTGTTGTTTGGATATGTTTCTGTTTATCAGTGATCATAGTCTTAGCATAGGACCATATAGGAAAATAAAAATAAAAAAAATTCTCAGAAATTAGAAATTTGATTGAAGCCAAACTGTAAAGATAATATTGAATGTCCCTCACAACATTTTAAAATAATTTTTCTCAGATACTAGGAAATAGATTGAAATTATTGATTTTGGGTGTAGAACCACAAATATGCAATTACAGTTTTTTAAATGGAAATGTTTGATTGAAAAAAATATAATGTAGAAAGATATTAAACTGTAGTTTGATTCTTGCCAAGCAAGCCTGAAAAATGGCATATTTAGAGTATAGTTCTGTTCTTGCTGTAATTTTATATATTACTGATGGTTTTTTTTCTTAAATATTAACGTTTACAAGTTGACTAAATAAATCATTTGTTTCACAATGACATCAGTAATTTTACCATCTTTAGTTTGATGTGCAAATTATTATCAAAAGTTGTTTTTAGACAAGTCTAGTTAATTATTTATTATGGTGAACATATACCCATATATTATATAGATTAATTTTTATTGCAGGATCCTTCACATTGTCCGTTCATACAGGGCAGTTTACAGATTCAGAAATTATTGTGATGTTGGGAGAAAATGGAACAGGAAAAACAACTTTCATAAGAATGTTGGCTGGAAAATTATCTCCAGATGAAGGAGGTAGGATAATATTATACAGCAGTTGATACCCAAAGAGCTCTAAAAAAAAAGATTATGAATAAATTCAGTATTGTTACAAAATAATAACAGGATAATTTACTCTGTTGTTTATCCAATAGTTCTATAAAAAAAAAAATTATGAAAAAATTCAATATTGTTGAAAAATAATGAAATAGAATTTAATTTGTTGGTTGTGGAAAGCTAATAATAGCTGAATTTGTACATAAAATATAAGGTATGCTGTTGCCATCCAAATAGATAAAATCTTCTTCTTTTTTTCTATGAATACTATTTATTATCTTGATAGAAACCATTTCTTTTGTACAAGCAACTTATTTATTAATTATTATTAAAATTTAGTCTTTCACTGAACAGTGTCAAAAACTGTTTTACTTCACAATGAGGATGTATCAAATGTATTAATATGATGGATATTTATTATTGGAAAGACACATGGACAAAACATATTCTTTAAGTATGGTTGTTTTTACAACAGGTTCCTGTCCCTTGCTGAATGTGAGTTATAAACCACAGAAGATTAGTCCAAAGTCTCAAGGAACAGTAAGACAGTTGCTACACGACAGGATAAGAGACGCCTACATCCATCCTCAGTTTGTTACAGATGTCATGAAACCATTGATGATAGAAAGCATTATTGACCAAGAGGTATGCATTTGAAATCATCTAAGTTTGGTCTCAAAGTTCCTAAAAAGGAAAGTTTATTTTCATAAACTATTTTTCTTGTACATATATTTGGGGGTAACATGTGCTTTTTATCCCCTGGCCAACGAAGTTGCAAAGGAATATAGTAACGCTACCTTCCGTAACATCCTTGTGAACACTCTAGAATCAACATCCTTCAATGGTCCAGTTTTGACTGATTTCACTGTATTAAAATACCTTATCAGAAATAAAATGTAAAAGACAGGATTAAATATTTAATTTTACTTGTAGGTTTTACTATTGATATGTATTCTACAGTTTCAAAGTCAGGAGTTTGTTTGATTAGTTGTTGGTGGACTGTTTGAAGTCATAATTTTCAGTTTTATCCAATGGTCTCCCTTCTTTTACTTGAGGCAATGAAAATATATGCATAAGTCAACCCAAATGCCACTTTTCAACCTACATTGTTATCCCCTCGCCAACGAAGTTGCGAAGGGATATATTCACGCTACTGTCCGTCCTTCCATAACATCCTTGTGAACACTCTAGAATCAACATCCTTCAATGGATTTTGACAAAACTTGGTACATACTAATAGTCCTTAAGAGAATCACCAGGTCAAATTTTTAGGCCAGGGGATACCCCACGCTTTGCGTTGCCCTTGTTCAACTTGTTCTTGGTAATATTTATACCACGGTTTTCTGAGATAAACTATTAAACAATCGTTCTCTCGTATCTGAGAGTATTATTTCATAGTTCTTATAGTCCGTTTGACTTCTATAAATCTTAAAAAAAAAATTCTTAAAAATCCAGTTTTCAAATCAACATTTTTTGTTCTGGATGTTTGTTAATATATGATATATACGAACTCTGACAATTAATTTCAAAATTGTTGGTCCATTATTAAAAAAGTTACCCATTAGGTCTCCATGAAGTAGGAATGTGACGGGTCCACATTATGAGGTACCTATATGAAACTTGTGGCCAAATATCAGATTTCTGCCATCAATAGTTGCTGAGAAATATGCCACGAAAAATATCTTGGGCCTTACGGAAGAACAGAGGTAAAACAGTATACCCCCTTCTGGTGGAGCAGGAGTATAATCATAAAATGCACAAGGAAAGCACGAAAGTGACCATCATTAGCAGTTGACCTTTATACAAAGGTGACTCATATTTATATGAATAAGACATTCCATTTGTCATGAGGGCTGATAAATGAGATTGCTGTCTATGAATAATTGACAAATACTGAACTCTTGCGTGAGAGAAATATTTTTCCTAAAAAATGACATTTTAATCAAGTAGGAAGAAAACCTACTAAAACATTTTTTTTCATTTCATGTCATATATTAAACTTGTCTGTTATATATGTAAATTGTTGAATGATTTACTTTATTGATTTAAAGATGTACATAATTTGTAACTTGTGGAACACATTGAAACTCCAATAATGTTTTTAACCGATAAAAAATCTTATTAACTATTTCGACTCTTGCGTTACAGGTACAGAATTTGTCTGGAGGAGAATTGCAGAGAGTGGCATTAACCCTGTGTCTAGGTAAACCAGCGGATGTCTACCTGATTGATGAACCTTCAGCCTACCTCGACTCAGAACAGCGTTTACATGCTGCCAAGGTTATCAAAAGGTGAAAAGGTTTACTACAAATTTTATGGCTCAATATGCTGGTCGTATTATGGTATGGGTCTTTAGACACAATGGTTTTGGTGCAATGACTTTTCTATTTATGCAATATTATCCTTGACACAGAATAAAGGTTGGGATTGGTTTAAGGGATTCTAGCCTTCCCTGTTTCCAAACAAGAGGAACCAAGGTGCCAAAAAAGTGGGTTTTTGATTTGCCTTCGACGAAAGTCGCTTATGGTGAAACAAAGATATTAGTTTTGCATTGCGACACCGTTAACAATGAGTAAATCAGTTTCTCCATTACCATACCATCTAGGCTTCCCATAGTTGGTCAACACATTGATCATGGTGGACACCTGTCAGTTAGGCATGAGTCACCTGATCTTGACCTCATTTTCTGTTAACTTAAATTTACATATCAAGAGTAGATCGTTTTTCAATTACCATACAACTTAGGCTTGCCATACTTGGTCAACACATTGATGATATAAGATTCCTGTCAGTCTGGCATTTGTCACATTACTTTAACCTCATTTTCAAAATGAGACCCATAGCAAGAATTCAGATTTAACAAAAATTTTAACTCTTAATTTGCTCATAATCACGACATAAGTTTTGTTGATGTATATAACCATGATTGCTGATTGTGCCATTTGTAGTTTTTATTCCGGAGGTTGAATTGCAGTCTCATAACAATCCGATTATTAACCTATAGTGTGCGAAATTAGCAGTAGACAATGTCTATGTAAAATCAAGCTGGTCTATGTCAAATATTCAAAATTTTGTATATATAGACAATAACAGTGCATTGATTTGACATAAAATCGTTATACGAATGAGGCTTAGAATCAGGGAAAATGCGAGGGTTTCCCGAGCATTTTTCCAGATTCGTGCCGAATACGTATATCGAATTTCATGTCAAGTCAGTGCACTGTTATTGTCTTTATACTGCAATCATTAGTGACATTAATGGATATTACTACCAATATTAAAATTATTTAAAAAGTTAGTTACCCCCAAGAGGCCCCAACTGATTTCTAAATGTTATAAACGGTCAGTGACCGTTTATCACTTGTAAATATACTGTCAACACATTTTGACTGCTCAAATAGAACGATTGCAGTATAAAATGTACAATGAGGTCTATGTCAAATAGAAATTGGTCTATGATACCACAAAATTTAGTTGCACACACTTAACCTATAGTAAAGTTATTCTTCAAACAACAAATCATTAGCTCACTTGTAATTTAGAGTTTTGGACATTGTTTATATTTTGTATTTACAGGTTCATTCTTCATGCAAAGAAGACAGCTTTTGTAGTAGAGCACGATTTCATTATGGCAACCTATTTAGCAGACAGAGTCATAGTATTTGAAGGCAACCCTGGTATAGACACAATCGCCAACACGTAAGTGAAAATATGAAATATTTTAGAAGTGTACAAAAATGAAGACTTTAGTTATTAGAATATGAAAAGCGTAAACTGTACCAAACCAGATTATGTAAGGTATAACCTGTTAAAATATTCCTTTTAATGTAATTTTTACAACAAAATTTTAATGATCCCTCGATTTTAATTACGGTTATTTCATGGGACTATTTGAATTTGTTGTTGGTGAATGAATATGTTTGTGATGTTATAATACCAACCCAGGCTATCGAGTATAACCAAAATTTTCTCCAAGCGTATCAGCCATTCAGATTGCAGTATTCAAATCAAATCAAATTAAATTATTAGAATATATTGACAAATGAACACTTAGTATAAAATACAAAAGATTAACAAGTACACACATTTATAAAGCACAATAAAATGGAGAACTTTTGTTTCTTTGATTTAATGCCCATCAACTTGTTCATTAAAAGAGATTACAGAAATGAATTGCCATCAGAAAAAAATAAATTTTGTCCCTTATTTGGTACTTTAAATTTCATTGATGTATGAAGGTTTTGGATTGAGTGAATCTCAAATTAACAAAAAAAAACACTTCGGTGGTGTAATTGTTACTGTGCTCACTTTTAATGTGGTAGATCATGAGTTCGAGCCACGGTCAGGTCAAAGAGACTAAAATTGGTATTTGCTTCTTCTTTGCTAAGCATGCGACATTAAGGAGTAAGAGCAATGATTGGCTGGCCTGGAATCTGTATGATGTGTCAGAGTGAAGCGATATGTCTAACCGCAGACTATTCACAAAAATGAATGACACCATAAACATACAGTACTTATTATATAGCCACTGTTAATCTTTTATTACTAATGATTAAATTCGGATTCTGAATATTTCTGTAAGAATATTTTCCCGAAAATGAAGTAATGAAAGTTAGCAGTTTTCTGTGAAAATAAAATAAATCTGAGGATGTATCATTTGTGAATGATTTGATCTGAATAGAACTGCATCGGTGGTGTAATGGTTAGAGTGCTCATCTCAAGTGTGGTAGATCATTGATGGTGTAATGGTTAGCATGCTCACCTCAAGTGTGATAGATCATCGGTGGTGAAATGGTTAGCATGCTCGCCTCAAGTGTGGTAGATCATGGGTGGTGTAATGGTTAGCATGCTCACCTCAAGTGTGGTAGATCATGGGTGGTGTAATGGTTAGCATGCTCACCTCAAGTGTGGTAGATCATCG
>MJUT01015950.1:1010285-1021304 GCA_002080005.1 Gigantidas platifrons | reverse complement strand
AAGTGTGGTAGATCATGGGTGGTGTAATGGTTAGAATGCTCATCTCAAGTGTGGTAGATCATCGCTGGTGTAATGGTTAGCATGCTCACCTCAAGTGTGGTAGATCATCGGTGGTGTAATGGATAGCATGCTCACGTCAAGTGTGGTAGATCATCGGTGGTGTAATGGTTAGCATGCTCACCTCAGGTGTGGTAGATCATCGGTGGTGTAATGGTTAGAATGCTCACCTCAAGTGTGGTAGATCATGGGTGGTGTAATGGTTAGCATGCTCACCTCAAGTGTGGTAGATCATCGGTGGTGTAATGGTTAGAATGCTCACCTCAAGTGTGGTAGATCGTGGGGTCAAACAAGAGACTATAAAATTGGTATTTGTTTCATCTCCGCTAAGCACGCAGCTTTAAGGAGAAAGATCAGAGACTGGTTGGCTTAGAATCGGGATAATGTGTCCGGGTGGGGCGGCATGTCTATCCATGGACTGTTTTCGGTGAACTAGCACTATAAAAATCCAACTAAGTGTGTTGATCTATTACCAAGTGGACATCATCTCATCAAAATAAAACTTGTTCACGCCATAATATTGCTGAAAAATTGTTCACTTGGCAATAACTCAAACAACAATCGCTCATATGCTCAAATTAACAAAATTATTACCCCGCAATAATATAATTTTTATAATTGCATGATATTATATTGTTTAGATTTTATATTAACTTGATCATTTTTTATTAACAGACCACAGTCCTTGTTACATGGTATGAACAAGTTCTTAATGTCCCTGGAGATAACATTCAGAAGGGATCCTAACAACTTTAGGCCAAGGATCAACAAACTACACTCTGTCAAGGTAAACATTCATACCTCGTCTTAATCAACTATGTTTATAACGGAGCTGTTTAGTATTACAGATACGGGATTTTGCATCATTTCAAGAGTGATGGCCGGCAATTACACAAATATCAACAAAACAAACAATTGCCTCTCACCTCAACTGACTGAACATAAAAAAAAAAATAAAAAAAGGAGAAAGACCGGGACATAATTATGACGTTGGAAATTCAGACCCTGGCTTGGGACAGGCACAAAAATGTGGCAGGGTTAAACCAGATAATAGGATCCCAACCCTCCCCTCTTGGTAACTGGATCTTTAATGGTTTTGCATATATAAAAACAAATGATAAAAAACCTACACACATTCGCTTCCACTCAAAAAGATCACATACTATCACAAAAATGAATGACAACATAGAGATAGACAGTACTTATTATATAAAGACTGCTAACCTTTATTACTAATGATTATATTACGGATTCTGAATATTTTGGTAGAAATATTTTCCCGAAAATGAAGTAATGAAGGTTTGCAGTTTTCTGTGAAAATAAAATTTGAAGATGTTATCATTTGTGATTGATTTAATCTGAATAGCTGGAGAAATACAAATATAATAACAACATTATATTAATGGTAGTTTCACTTTTAAGTTCCTGAATTAATATGGATGCTCCTTTGGCCTTGACAAATTAGGCAACAAATTTCAAAGTATTTTACCAATAAAGATGCTTTCGTGATCATATGGTAGTTGGATTTACAACTACCCTTGTAATCGGTCCTATCACCACTGAAGTTGTGAGTTTGAATCCCACTCAGGAGAGGTGTACAACATTATGTAATAAATTTGTCAGTGACTTGTGACAGATTGGTACTTATCTCAGGGCACTTTGTTTCCTCCACCAATAAAACTGGGTAGTCTGACTACCTAACAACTCATACAAGCCTATCACCAATACGGCGTGGGTTTGCGCCCGGCTTTGTAAATTACAAAAAAATAAAGGGTGCAATCGACTCGCAGCTGCAAGTGATAAAGTTTACCAGTTGCTTGCCCATGGTCGGTGGTTCTCTCCGGGTACTCCAGCTTCTTCCACCATTAAAACTGGTCCTCATGATATAGCTGAAATATTGCCGAAAGTGGCGTTAAGCACCAAAAATCAAGTGAGATCAACCAATAAAACTGACCACCACGATATAACTGAAATATTGTTGAAAACGGCATTAAACACCATAACCCTAACCCATAATAATGATTTTGTATTCTTTATTGTAGGACACTGAACAGAAAAAGACCGGCAACTATTTCTTCTTGGAGGACTGAAACTGTTTTAACAACAGTAAATACAATTCTTCCTGCATGGGCTGTCCGCGGCAAAGTGGTGGTGTTACAAGTGGGATGGATTGAAGCATGATTCGAACATTTACCTGTTTTTTGAGCTATAAATAGAAGACCTTTTGCCGCTCATTTGTACAAAAGGAGAAATAGCTGTCAATTATATATCATGTATTAGTGATCGTGAGTGATATGTCCACGACGATGTTAAAATCAGTTAATAAGAAGTATCTCGTTAATGCCTAGATTGTTAAAATCAATTAATAAGAAGTCTCTCGTTAATGCCTGTCATAAAATTCTGTAAGAATTATAATTGTGGATTGGAAGGAAGCACATGACATTAAATTGATCCATAGGTAGTCTTTCTATCACAAATTCTAATTACGCCACGATATATCTGAAATACTGCTTAGGTTGGCATTAAACACCAATCAATCACAAATTCTAGTCGTATGTTTCAATTAAAAAGCATTGACGACAAAAAAGCAGAAATTTAAATTCTTGGCCAAAAATGTGGTAATGTTCTGCAAGTTTGTTATGTTGAACCATCTTTTTTATGCTAAATAACAGAAATTGCATCCAAAGTAAACATTTTGTTTGTATTTTAATTGAGATATGTACTGTACATGTACAACATAATATTAGGTGAATTTTGTTGATTTGAGAAAAAAAAAAATTAAATTAATGATTGGCATTCTAGTTGACAAAAAGTACTGTATTCTGACCTTGCAGTAATAACATTTTTTTACTACGATTTTGTACTCGTTTTCCAGAATATGGTATATACTGTTTACTTGTTGGTCGTTTTTCGTGTAAGAATATGAAAATCGTAATTGAAAAGTTTTACGACCCACAAGTTCAGAGGTATTTTATTTAATTTTTTTAATTTTTATATCTATAAACAGGTATTTATGATTTGACATCTGTTTAAGGATTGATTGCAATTTTTGTTGGGTTCATGAAGAAATAACCTCGATCAGGTGTACACACCGTGTAACCAGTACAGCGGATTACGCAAGGGTGTGTACAACCAGATTGAGGTTATTTCGAATGAACTGAACATATAATTTCAATCAATCCTTAAAAATTAATTCAAACTCTTTTTGTTATGATATTGAAAAATATATTTATTTCTTCAAAATAAGGCAAATAATCGGAAATAAATTTAAATAACCCTAAAGGTGCCTCATTTAAAGAAAATTTCCTGATGACAATGGCACTCGATGCCTTGAGAACGACGTCTATTTTTAGATTCTGTTCATTGACAAATAACCTCAACTTTTTAAACCAATCAAAATGCTTACAAAATGACATGTGACTCTAAAATTAATTTATTGAGGAAATAATACTCTATTTATCTGTACAAATAAAAATTGTTGAAAAATTATGAAATCTATATAAAAAAAAAGAAGAAGAAGAAAAAAATTAATTGGGAATTGGTTAATAATGGCATGTACATAGATATGTACAATACACATATCAAAACCTCAAAACTTCAGAATTTATCAAATATAAATTTAAGTAAAAGAGTATTATACTGATTTGTGCAAGTATGTTGACTTGATAAGAAATGTTTAATATGGTATTGACAGCTATTTTTACCTAGTATAATGAAAAGCTTAACAGGATTGTAGCCCTATGACAGGATAGATACTATTTTTGTACATTGTTCGTTATTTATTTACATTTTAAATATATGAATCGTGATATTTATCAAAAGAAGAAGAAAAAATTCGAAACGATTTTTCAAAACTTGTTTAAGGATTGATTGCAAAAAAATAAATAATCAAAAGTATTTTCACTGTTATAAAACCCAGATGAATGGCAAGCAAAAAAGTGACAATTGAAGTAGTGTAAGCCAAGTCAACAATGTAATTGGAAATGTAGTTGTTAACGCTTTACTACAGATCACTTTATTTTTGTCATTTTATCATGGCTCTGACAGTCCGTCGTATTTTGAAATTCAAATTTACATTCAAAAAATATTTTTGTAGGAAACCAAAAAGTGCTAAATGAAAAGTCAATTGTACTAAAAATATGCATACAACACATATTGTTTTTATCAGAACCCCATTTCTAGGGTGTTTTAATAGTGCATATTTAATCCTTCAAACTCTTTATCATTAATCTAGACATTTGAGACTTGAGCAACTAATTTTACAAAGATCTTAAGTTGAGGCTTCAAAAATACATAGAAAGTAAAGTTGTTTTATCATAGATGGAATAGATGTCTTTCAATTATTTTCCTGGTAAAATATATTCATATTTTAATTTCCAAAAAAAAATCATAGAAAATAAAGTTGTGTCATAGATGGAATACATGTCATATTTTAATTTCTTTTGCATAAAAAGATGTTCTTGTTGCAAATTTCACAAAACCTGTGTGCCCTGCAGGCAGGAAATCCAAACTAGTGTAATTACAAAACCAGGGATGATTTTTTTTTTCATTTATTTAACATTCAGCTATTTTTCTGTGAAAAAGAAATTTCGAAAATTGCAGGGCACAGTCAGCACGGGTCAAAAATGACCTTTTTGAGAGGGGGTGGAGATGGTTTCGGCTATTTTTCATTCATTTTCAGTTCTTTTATTTTTATCCAGAATCATCCCTGCAAAGCACGTGCAAAAAAACTGCTAAGATATATGAGGG
This sequence comes from Gigantidas platifrons, assembly GCA_002080005.1. Taxonomy (NCBI): domain Eukaryota; kingdom Metazoa; phylum Mollusca; class Bivalvia; order Mytilida; family Modiolidae; genus Gigantidas; species Gigantidas platifrons. The sequence goes on along the minus strand of MJUT01015950.1, from coordinate 1,016,498 downwards.
GAATATTGAGAAACATAATGTTGTCCATTCCTCCATGTTGCATATGTTTATATTTGTGATAATTGGATCTTGTTAATTTTTTAAGAATTGTTAATTTATGTGGATAGTGGAATAATTTTTTTAATTTGAAAAGCAGGATATTAATATAATTTTCGATGTGGTTTATGGCATTTAATGCCACTTTCAACAATAGTTCAGCTATATCGTGACGGTCAGCTATATCGTGGCGGTCAGCTATATCGTGACGGTCAGCTATATCGTGACGGTCAGTTTTATTGGTGGAGGAAAATAGAGAAAACCACCTACCTGCTGCAAGTCACTGACAAACTTTATCACATAATGTAGTGAGTACACCTCACCTGAGCGGGATTCAAACTTGCAACATTAGAGGTGATAAGCACTGATTGCATAGGTAGTTTATGGCCTCAAAATAATTTTCACACTTGTCAAAAGTATAATATATTATCAATAAGGCCTTGCAAATGAAAAAAAATATATTTCTCAACCTTGGCCATGTTGAAGTATCATTAGAAAAAATAATCCAAGTCTAAACGTATAGGATCTCCCTTTCTTTCTTTTTTTAAATAAAAATTCAATGGCAATATCTTTATGCAAGACATTTTATACTAAAACATTCTGATTTTTTAGAATTTATCAGGTTTCTAAATTAACGAAAACACATAAAAAGAGAATTATGTGCCTCTTGTTTGCATGACTTTCAGTTGACGTAAATAAACAACATTGATTCTAAAACAAATAAAATTTGACAGTTGAATTATGTGTGTTGATTTAATAGCCATGCAAAGATACATCGTTTAAAAAGTAAGTCGAAGAACAGACAACACAATGGCCAAAAGTAAAAGGAAAAACAACAATCTACAAAACATACACATAAAACAAAAGATCTGGAACATGAACACCACTAAAAACAGGGGTTGAATTCTGGTGCGCTGAAAGGGTAAGCAGTTCCTACTCCACTAGTGGCACCTGTCATGTTAATCTATTTACAAACCTTACTTAAATTTAAGTGTCAATTAAAACTTAATTGAGGTTCGTGCAATCCAGTCCTGGTGATAAGTCGTACAACATGCTAAATTGGAGGGGAAATGGTTTTGAGTGATCAAGCAGTATTTCAGCTATATTGACCACGAGAACAATAAATTGTTTTCATCACCATATTTTTGCCTTGCAACCAGTTACCAATGGGGTACCAGTAAAATGAGAAACGAAACGAAAACAAAATCCAACGAAATCTGTAAAGTAAGAAAACGAAAAGAAACGACGAAATATATAAAGAAAGAAAACAATATCAAATGAAAAAAAGAACGAATTCTGTAAAGTAAGACAAGAATCGAAACGAAATAAACGTTTATTCTTTGTATGACTACTAGAGATATCCAATAAAAGTTTACCAGTTGCTTTCCCATGGTCAGTGGTTCTCTCCGGGTACTCCGGCTTCCTCCACCACTAAAACTGGTCGCCATGATATAGCTGAAATATTGTTGAAAAGTGGCTTTAAACACCAAAAATCAACCAATAAAATTATGTAACTTGACCTAAGCTACCTATCGAGATGCAAGTTTTATAGATAAGTATGTACTTTTGTTTTTTTAAACAATTTCAATAAAGCATGTTTTATTATACCCCTGCTCCCTGGAGGGGGAGAGGGTATACTATTTTACCTCTGTCTGTCCAAAGATATTTTTCTCAGCAACTATTGATGGCAGAAATCTGATATTTGGTCACAAGCTTCATATAGGTATGCCATATTGTTGGAAGCGTTTTTGGACCCGTCGGATTCCTACTTCCTGTTTGCCTACTTAGTTGATTTTTATGTCACATTTTTCTCGGCAATTATTGATGGCAGAAATCTGATATTTCGTCACAAACTTCATATAGGTACCCCATATCGTGGGAAGCGTTTTTTGACCCGTCAGATACCTACTTCCTATTTGCCGACTTAGTTGGCTTTTATACACATTTAACATATATATGCTCATTTTTCGTTACATTTTTCTCAGCAACTATTGATGACAAGAATATGATATTTGGTCACAAGCTTCGTATAGGTATGCAATAGTGTGGGTAACAATGTTTGCATTTAATTATATAATAATCACAAATAAACAACTACTAGTATATTATTAGCATAAATCATACACGAACATTTTCATCATAGAACAAAAAACATATTAAAGTCATTGTGATATAGGTCGTAACATATCACAGAATCAAATGTGTCATTCTTCATTAAAACAAAATTATATACAATGTATCACATTATTTTAATTGCACTAAATAATAAGTAAAATATGAATGACATATAAAATAAAAGAAACACAATATTAAGTGAGTTCCTGTTCATCGACATGAATTAATTAAAATAGTTTGCTCTTTCATCATTTTACATAGAGATATAGGGGAAAACGTTGTTTTTTCTGTCCAATTATCACAATCTACACTCGATGGGACACTTGAACTATAGGAAAATATTTAAAAAAAACTAACATAAAATAGATATTTGTATACCGAATCGATTGGTGCTACTTAAAGTGTAGGTCACCATGCTCGTTTTCAAGAGAGAGCTCACAAGTTGAGTACGGAACCTAAAAACAGCAAAAAACGACGTTATTACAAAAATGACTTCTTGACCTTATCAAACAATTTAAACGACGTCAGTTAAAACACAAAGACAAATAAATAACTATGATCATATTAGAACTTCTATTTCATAATGGAGCATGTTACAGATACATGCACAGTCATTGCCTTGCAAGAAAGTCGCATACATGTTTTATTTTATTTTTTTGATTTGTCACACGCGGTTTGTTGTTTTGCGTACGCTCACGTAAACTACTACTAACACCGTCTTGTCGGGATTTGTTGTATGTACATTTTATGTGGATAAAACTGTGACCAGTGCCAGCAGCTTTGTCACACATTTGATGAGACATTATCTTTTCCCGAATAACATGATTGTAAGTGTCCAATAGAATTGTCTTTTGGCTTGCGAATTTCTTGCGGTCTTCAACGTTAGTCACAAAAGAATCAAGTGTGCACGACGAACAAAATACGGTCTTTTAGGGACAGGCTTCCATGGAACAAACGGAATTGATCCAATAACTGTATATCAAATATACAAGACTTATGTCTTGCCACGATTGATTTATGGTCTGGAGATACTACCATGGACAAGAACCCAGATCAATCTCCTATAATGCTTTCATCGAACATCTATAATAAGGTACATGCAGTCGCTTCCTCAATGAACCACAGTGAGCGCTGTTTACTTGCTGATCGGTGCATACCCTGTTGAGGCAGAAATCCATCTGAGACAATTATCATTGCTGTATTCCCTACTGTCTTGCCAAAATGGAAAAATCAAAGAAGTGGTATTGAGGCAAATTTCGGTGAATTATGACAATACAAAAAGCTTTTTCTGTAATATAAGGAAAATACTGGAAATTTATGAACTGCCAAAAATTCATGAACTTCAATCGAACCTACCTCCAAAGCCAAAATGGAAAAAATCTTATTAACTCAACCATAAAGAAAAACTGGGCTGGAAAATAAAAGAGGAAACATCTGGAAGAACAACCCTAAAACTTATGAGTTGTGATCATCTGGCTATAGGAGACAGCCACCCAGTCTGGAAACTTCCCCTAAGATCGAGACCGCAGGTCAGAAAGGGAATTGTTAAAACAAGGATCATTACAGGAACATATATACTCCAAACTGATAGGCACAAATTCAGTCAATATAACATAGATTCGAACTGTCTCTGTAAAACAGAGGAAGGAAATCTGATACATTTCTTACTCAAATGTCCGCTATTGAGACCAATTTTTGCTCCGTTATTTAAGACTTTAAAGAGGGAAGTCATCAGCTGCACCAATGAAAATACCTGGAAAAATATTTTTAACAATAGCCTAATTAATAGTGGACTGCAGAAATTTTGCAAATATATTCAATGACCATAAGAAAGTAATGCACAGAATCGAGGAACTATCTAGAAACCTTTGTTATGCCCTACACGTCAAAAGGTTGCAAATCATGGACAATCAGAATGTAAATACTCGTATGAGATAAGCAAGGTGGCAGCTTGCTAGCCTCCACTTTTCATAACAAATTGCTGCGAGTCATGGAAAAAAATCAAGATAAAAAAGAACACCTCTGACGGAGGTGAGCAAGGTCACAGCTTGTCACCCACAAAATACTATATGGGCCTCAGCTTCGCTTCGGTCCATATAATATTTTGTGGGTGACATCCATAAACTGCCATATGGCCCTCAGTACCATGAACTATTTGTTAAATAAACTGTTAAAAACATATTTTGCTCTATCCAGATTTGAAATGTGGACTGTACAACATTTTGTGTTCAAGAACAAAACATACATGTACATGTGGTATGGAATCATACTGAAATAATTCCAATGTGCAAGCAGCATGAAAATCTAAGCCATTAGATTTTTCAATTTGAAATATTTTAAACGATGTATTGCAAATTGGCTTAAAAATTTAAACTGCCAATGAAATATTTCAAGTCAAACCAATGTTAATGGGTCAGTAGATGAGGAAAGATCAGTATTTCTACTCTAGGTCATTATTAAATTGAACTTTGTGTATGGAAAAAAATAATCTGACAGTTGTTCTTACTCAAAATATAATATTACGAGTAAATCTAACACAAACCTTGAAGTACATAATGAAATCTAAGACCTGTCATAGCAATGTCTGGTGGCTGTAATTGGCAACATACATTTCATGGAAGGGTGGTATGTTTCGTTTCCTGCATTGTCCATTGAAATTTTCCAGGCTTAATTCTAATCCTCTGGAAGAAGTTCACACATGGCCAACCATCAACCTGTAGGTGAAAATATGTTGATGTTATTATTCGTAATAAAAGTTGTGTAGGAAATTTTACTCAAGAACTGAAACTAGTTAAGAGAAAAGATATTGCTGAAAAGGTCAAATGAAACAAACAATTTACCAAGCATTGTACAAACTTGTGAATGTCGCACAGCTGTGTTAGCAGGACATGAAATGTAAGTGTGAACAGGGCATCGGTCCAGGCCCGGAGAGCCAAGAAGTTGCTTGTGAATCTCTGAAGGGCCATCTTTACAAGTAACACCTTGCTGCATTATTTGATTATGTTTGTCACTACTTTGTATATAAAGTATATGTTATCTTAGTTCTAATAATAAAACCCTAAATGCTCGCTTACTCCGCCGAGACACAAGTTTGTCACATGAGCTACATTATTGCAGCTAATGTTATCTGGACATTTTGCTGCGCAGGAAATAAAGCATTTATAAAAGTTTACCAGTGTTTTTTTTTATAAGTATGTACAAAGCCAAATTTTTCTTATTGGAACAAATGACCTGGTCTAGAATTGAAAGTTATCTAGGCAGCCTGCTTTTACGAGACCACTTACATATCGTCGTGTGAATCCAATAATGTTGTATGTCCCATTTTCAAACAGTGTCAGAAACTCAAGTTAAAGTTCGGAGTACCTCGTTTGCCTTCTTAAGTTTGTTATATAGGCTATGGACATAGATAATCCTATTATGCATAACAACCCTCTGAATATTCATATTACATCATACAATCTTCAGTACATGAGGAAATAAAAAAAAACCTGATGGAGATATAACATTTTTAGCAATTAAACATCTCTTTGGATAATATTATACTGAGATTGGGAGTTATGACATAATAATATGCCTTATGTGACAGTAAATCTCTTTGTAATTTGAAGAATTCATTTGATGTGATTAATTTCAGAGTTCAGAAATGTGCAACATTACACTGACGATGTTACTTTATGGCAAACAGACATAAATCTCATATGTTGGAGAAAACTTTATTCTGCAATGAACAAACAAACTGAAATTTCAGTTACCCCATAATCTAACATATAAAAGTTTTAAAGAAAAAATAACACACCCTATCTTTTAGGCACTTCACATGTATAAACAGAAATACATTTTCCTAATACCTTTAGCAGTTAGTCCAGTTCCAGAAACTGATATTTTGTACACAATCAAATATTTTGCTAAATATATTCATAATTTTTAGACGTACTCCTGTTATCCTTTGTCAAACGAAAAATTAAGGCCTGTATATAAAAAGAATTGCACGTTTAATCAGAGCACATTTATTAGTTTAACGACAACATGTCGTGTTCGATTATTTCGGACAAGTTTGCTATT
>MJUT01015950.1:981061-998989 GCA_002080005.1 Gigantidas platifrons | reverse complement strand
CCACCCCTTAACCCTTCCCCCCTTTTCCCACCCCTTAACCCTTCCCCCCTTTTCCCACCCCTTAAACCTTTCCCCTTGTTCCACCATTTATCTTCCTCCTATTTATTTTCCACCCTTAATAATCCCCTTTCCTCCCTTTACCCCTATAAAGGGGTTGACCCTTATTCAGGGTACCAGTAATATACTTATTGGTGTTACTGGGCTCAATGATAAGTCCATTAGCATAACATCTATAAGTGAGAACTGGATTTGCAAAGAAAAAATATAGTATAATGTATTATAAAATTCGTTATATTTGTATGGAAGAGGTAAATGTGGTAAATCAATTTAGCTAAGAAACTGTTATTTACAAACGAATTACAACAAAAATTAGTTAAATATGTTTAACTTTTCGTTATAGAATTTGTTCATATTTTAACTTTTGACAAAGATGTCATAAAAAAATGCTAAGCTAGAATTTTTTTAATACTATTTCTAAATAAGGGAAGTAATTATTTTATTAATAGGTATATATGTACATGTAATGTCTTTGCTTTGCTGTAGGGCATGTGTACAGTTAGTTAATTCATACTCACTTTAATAATAACATAAATTCAATGCTAATTTTCTTGTAGTATTAATAGGTAAATATATTGTAAACATTTCTGATGAAAATTATGGATATTTAAATGTGTTCAATTTGTGTTTCTAATGAATGTTATACTTTTCTTAAATGGAACTAAGTGCGAGAATGATATACACACGTTTATCGTTAATTTTATACTTATTTAAAGGAAATTCACACAAAAAGGAAAAGGTACACATTGTTGGTTACAGACAAATGATACAGAGAGGTAAACTTTAACTTAAATTAATAATGGCAATGTTCAGAAGCACAACCAGCTTATAAAGGGGTCAGATTTCTGTCATTTTGTAGGGAATCAAAATAAGATCTTGGCATAGAAAGAACTTTATCACGTTTTTACCAACACATACATGGTCCTTTTTTTAGATGCTTGACCTCTGAATTATATTTTTGCTTTGTTTTGTTGATGTTGCCAAAATGACATTAATATCAACGTACACTATTGTTCATTACCTAAAACCTAATTAATAGTGAACCCTGTTATACTACCAAGAACTATACATAGACCCAAACGCAACAAATTAACCAAGTGGCTAGAGTGTAAAATGTAGGTCATGGTGATATAGTTACTGGTGCATCCCCTTGTTCTATTCAAGATCTATCATAGCCACTAACAAAATATCATGGTTTTACAGTATGCAGAATATGGACGGGATTTGCACCGTGCTGATATCGAGCTTGAAGTAGGTGATGCCAGTAAAAACTAAATCGGCATGTGCGCACGGACGAGCAAGTGTCAATCTAAATCTCCACTTTCTTGATAGGGACAAATTGCAAGTTATGTTGTGCTAAGTATAGCCTCACGATTGCTTGAGCTATGTCTGATGTATTGTTAGAAATTCTCGGCATGGAATTAGTCTCCCCCTTTATTAACTTTCTGTTTACATTTTGTTTTATTATGTCATCTTTTTTCCCTTTAATTGTCGTGTTCGTGTCCATATATTCATACAATCTTATAGTAACAATAGTTTGCATATGTCGGTAACATGGGAGGGTCCAGCTTTTTATGTTAGAGGGGCGTAAAAATAGTCACGGGGTCCTCAGCGAGTCCTTCGATGTGACGATTACTGGCATCATCTACTTCAAGCTCGATATCAGCACGGTGCAAATTGCAATAGCCCAAAGGACCAAACCAATGCACTGTAAACCACAAAAATGTGTTGTTTCCCCCAGTACTACGATGTTCCATTCACATAATTGATTGATTGATTTTTTGTGTTTTAACGCCACTTTCAACAATATTTCAGCTATATCATGGCGACCAGTTTTAATGGAGGAGGAAGCCGGAGTACCCGGAGAGAACCACCGACCATGGGCAAGCAACTGGTAAACTTTATCAATTGCGATTGCGAGTCGAGTGCACCCTTTTTAGTTCACCTGGCCAAAGGCCATGTGAGCTTTTGTAATCACTTGGCGTCCATCGTCCGTCACATTTAAATCTTCTCCTCAGAAACCATTGGGTCAATTGCAACCAGCACTACTCCATGGGCTATTGTAAATTGAAAATCTATAATTTGGGGGGTTCACAGGAGTTATCGTTTGTGTATTTGTTTTTGTTGTTTCTCTTGATTCTGTTGATTCATTCTGGTCTTTTGACAATTTCACTCTTTTAGGAGGTTGTAACCAAAGTCCTTCATGCTTAATCAGTTCTAAAATGAGACCGAAATCATATCGATCATAAAAAACCCAGTGACCATTATACCCTTAAACGCAACAGATAAACCGAGGGGCTAACAATTTATATCGAAAATAGAGTTTACTGTCTTTACAGTGAAATTATTATATCCCCCAACGTCTTTGTATGCCTATTAAGTTGGTGTTTTAGCATTTTTAGACATGTCATTTGGCACGTCCGATTCTCTCATTTTCATATTAATATTTTAGTTTTCTTTGTGGGTCTGTCTTTAATTGTTCTGTGTCATTTGTGTGACTTTTTTTCTTGAATTTGTCACGTTCTTTTACATGTTTTCACAATCATGATAATATTGTTCAAACTGTTTAACATCATCGATTCACCTTCTGAAACTGGAATCGTTTCTTTACACTCTCAAAGGAATCGTTTCCAGAATAGATGTTTTATTCGACTGATCGGAAAAGAGGCGTTTCTTTGATTTTTGTAAATCACAAATTTTTCGGAAATTCACTGAAAAAATGAATCGACAAAATACGAATGTATAACAAGGACGGTACCAGATTGCAAAATAAGGGTGATAATTTAATTGTCTGTCTCATATTTTGAACATTAAAGTGATTTATGTACGACACACTCACCTCACCGTTTACAGTGTCACAGATTTCGTCCAGAAGATAGATCAACTAACCCTTTTCAAGCTATTTTGAGTTACTATGATGATTGAAATGTTCCGTGAACTGCTCAGAAAAGTCTTACATACCTTTTGTTTTCATATCAATCAGTTTGAAATGCATGTTGTCTGAACATAGCTCCGAAAGGTTGCCGGTTTCCTGATTCGGAAAGGAGGCAAGAACGCCGGTTTAATCTGAAAGGAGTCGCTATGAATATACACCGTGGGATTAGAATCGGCATGATCGGGATCTTTTCCGAAAATTTGGAATTTGTTCAAGGTGATTGGAAGTTTTGTACGTAAAATCAAAGAAAAAAAAAAAGTGCCGATTTGTCTTTTTGAGGTGCCGAATTGTCCGGGTGCCGATTTTTCTTGGTGCCGAAATGTCTCACAAAGGTGCCGAAGTGTCCTGGTGCCGATTTGTCCCGGTGCCGAAGTGTCTAGAATTCGTACCAAGTTTGGTCAAAATCCATTGAAGGATGTTTATTCTAGAGTGTTCACAATGATGTTACGGACGGACGGACGGACGGTAACGTTACTACAATATATCCCTTCGCAACTTCGTTGACGAGGGGATAATAAGGACAACCCATATACCAAGTAAAGTCACAAGGATGCTTACTAAATGGCTTCGCCAAGCTTAAGTTCACAGTATAGAAGCGATGTAAATGTCCATGTCTAAGCCCCTTCTGCTTCTGCCTCTAGGTAGTCGCCATCAATAGGTTGATGATTCTACTACTTTTACCGTTAAGCTTATGGCAAACAAAAACGACGATTTTTGACTTTGGCCTAATTTTTTTCCATTTCGAAAAAAATGGACATGTAACGCAACGATATAGGATCGGAACCCGTCATACTTCTTTTAACATTTCCCGCATTTTCTATTGACATCAGCGGCTTTTATTTTGACAACAAGATGAGACAAGAATCTGATTGTCTTCTGTACATTAATTGCAACATTTATTTTACGATTTGAAAAACATGCATTTATAGAATCATATTCATAATGCAATTGTCGGTTCCGCCATTGAAGAGAAAGACACCTATCCCCACTCAATCAAAATTTGGAAAGCCTTCGAGAAGCCCCAGAACCCCGACACCATCTTCACTAACATATTCTTATTCAGATACATTTGAGAATGCACCAAACAGTGTTAACTATTCTGACACATTTGAAAGCGAATCGAAATTCGAACCCACTACAATAAAAACGAATATATTTTCAACTATCTTAACTGAACTTGAAGGAGATATCCAGAGTCAAACCATTAAAGAAGTGACAAAGCCTCCAGATTCTTTACAAACTTATTCAGATACTTTTGAAACAGAATACTCAGATAAAGACTTTGATTCATACTCGGCTACGTATACGGAGTATGAATCTGGAAAAACAACAGACATCAAATATAGTCACACAGACTCTCAATGTACTGCCAGTACAAATGATGAAACACAGTCATATAGAACACGGACATTGGAGTCTGTAGCCGAAAGGTGAGTGAGTGATTGTTGTGTAATGCCAAATGAGCATAATTTCAGCTATACCATGGCAAGAACAAGTTTTTATTTGATGAGATGATGATGGTATCTGTTTTGCACTAGACCAACACGTTTTGGATTGTTATAGAGTACGGTGATCATAAGTCGGACAAATAGTCTTATACAGGTTGAAAAATCGTTCAAATCATGACAGTACACTGCAATCTATTATATATACCACCACAAGTTATCATTATTTTCAATTTAAAGTCACGTATTAATTCTGGTATTTTTTGTGTTAAATCAAAGAAAGTACCAACAGCAGCTAAATTCTAAACTGAAAAAGTTGAGAAAAATAAATTTTGTTGTTAGACAATTATCGATATCCTGCCATTTTAATATTCTATAGTAAAATGATGTATGTTTACAGTAGTATCTGCCAGAAAAAACATATAAATACATGAAATGTAAGTTGTTTATTTAGTTAACATTGACAGAACCTAGATGACAACCAATTAGATATTAAGTCGGACAGGATTATTTTTCATAATTGATCTAAAGTTGGACAGTCGATGAGATTATGATGATGTCTGCATTGTACTAGACCAACACGCTTCATTGGATTTGAGCATAGTACAAATGTATATTACTAGCTCAATGAAAAAATTGTCTGTGGGTAGACTACTAGACATGTCGCTCCTCTCTGACACATTATCTTGATTCTGAGTCAACCAGTCTTCGCTCTTACTCGTTAATGCCTCATACAGAGAAGCATCAAATATCTATATTATAGTATTTGGTTTAATCCAATCCAGACTTGAACAAACAATCTTCTGCACTTGAAATGAACATGCTACATGCTACATTGCTCAACGAATACCATTAAACAACTTCATATAATAATGTAGACCTAGGTGATTGTCGCATGGAAACAAGCATCTTAATCATATTTAATTTCTTTGTTAGACATGTGATCACTGTGTGTCTGACTCTTGATCAAATTGACTTTCACTTGATTTATCATTATTCTGGCATTATCATATGGGTTACACTAAGTGGATATAAAGTCATGTAAAACATCAGAGAGAAAGTCTTGTTTCTATTTTATTTTCAAAGACTGTAATGTGTTTTCAAGCGCAAAGGATGTCAGGCATTCGATCACCTTACCCTAATGTTAGCTTGCTGAAACAACAGTCTGTGGATAGACATGTAACCAAAAAAGAATGACATAGCTTGTATTCATATATTTTAACTGACAAGAAATCAAATCCAGTAACATTAAAATAATTGCACCAGCTTCAAACTGTTCATCATGTGAATCGCACATACATTTTTGTACTTGGGCCAATTTTTGTTCTACATTTAAGTTCTTCATAATCATCGAAGAATTTTAAACTCTTCTACAAGAAACAAATGATTATTAGATCGTTCCACCGAGTGTATCTACAAATGTAGGTTGTGTATTTTTTTATCAAAAATTTATACAAAAAAACCCAGGTTTCTTGAAAAGATTGTGGAGTCATATAATTATTAGAAATAAATAAAATCATGGAAATATATAACTTTATATAAATTATCACATAGGCAACATTGATTTCTCCATTCTATCCCAATTATTGAAAACTGACATAACCCTGCTATCTTGCACTGAATACCGAGTATTTACATGACAGTTTCACTGTATATGGAAGTAAGACAACATCAGTGGCATGAAAAAAATGGCCTGTATCAGTGTTATCCTGATTGTTCCACTTTCTAAAATTAAAGGTATAAAAAGGTAAAATTGTTGTGGGACAATGTGGAAGAAGTGTGTGGGACAGTTAGGAATTATAAATGTGGGACAATGTGGAAATTAACTGTCAGTTGTTGTTATTGTATAATTGTTGTATAAACAATGTATTAATTAATGTGTTGATTAATTATTTCCATGTTGGAACCGGGAGAAATGAAACAGTGAAATAATTTTTTTTTACTTTAATAATGCATATTAATATAAAGTAACAAAACAGTTTTACAACTAAACATTTCAAGCACAATAAAGCAAGCACAAGACAAGCACAAGTCTGACAACTAAAACATTTTAAGCATAAAATATTCTGATAACTAAACATGATTAATCTATTTTAATTATCAAATTTAAGTTTAAACTCTTTATTTTCTCTCATATGGTAAACAATGTTCATCAAGCATCCTCAACTCAATAATATAATAAATTGAAGTCACTAATATCAACAGAAATAAAAAAAAAAAACAAAAAAAACACATTTATTTTGATACTTTTATATGAATTATTTACCTTCAAAATATATTAAATAGGATAAAAAAGGGAAAAAAAGTATAAATTTACAGATTAAAAAAAAAAATGAAAATACAATTCATAAATGATTAATTATACCCCCACTCGCAGAGTGGTGAGTATACTGGAATACCCTTGTCCGTCCGTCCGTTCGTCCGTCCCTAAACCTTGTGTACGTAACTAGTCTTTTGTCGCATTTTATTCATATTTGGTATCTTGGTTGGCCATGATCTGAGCATGCGCATATTATACCGATTTCACGGATGGTTGATTTTTGCAAGAGTTAGAGCCCTTTTCATGTTTGTTTGACCATATGTCCGTCCGCACATCTTGTGTACACAACTAGTCATTTATCTTTTGTTGGATTTTATTCATACACATGTATTTGGTATCTTGGTTGGCCATGATCTGAGCATGCGCATATTATACCGATTTCACGGATAGTTGATTTTTGCGAGAGTTATAGCCCTTTTCATGTTTGTTTGACCATACGTCCGTCCGCACATCTTGTGTACGCAACTAGTCATTTGTCTTTTGTTGGATTTTATTCATATTTGGTATCTTGGTTGGCCATGATCTGAGCATGCGCATATTATACCGATTTCTCGGATGGTTGATTTTTGCGAGAGTTATAGCCCTTTTCATGTTTGTTTGACCATACGTCCGTCCGCACATCTTGTGTACGCCAGTAGTCATTTGTCTTTTGTCGCATTTTATTCATATTTGGTATCTTGGTTGGCCATGATCTGAGCATGCGCATATTATACCGATTTCATGCATGGTTGATTTTTGCGAGAGTTATAGCGAGTGGGGGTATCACAGCACGACAACGCGTGCAGTTTCATTTTGTTTTGTTTTCTTTAAAGTTAATTTTAATCTTTTATGTAAACAGGATTAAGTCTGTTTATTTAACAATTAAATTGGTATGAAAAACTTATGTGGGACAATCAGAACTATACATGTGGGACAATCAGAACTAATGAATTTCAGAAAGTGGGACAGTCAGGATGTAACTCCTGTATCGGTGTATAGTTGATTTCTATGATGTATTCTATAAATCATGTAGCCAAGAAATCATTAGATAGTCCTGCATCCAACAATATAAATTTTATCGCAAAGAAAAGCTTTCATGAAAAATAAATTGATTTCTTTACAATTTTGCTGATTGTTGGAAACCTTTCTCTTTTTTCCTTCCAATGACACTTTTTTTTCCGTTGACCTCCATGACATTAATTTTGATATAATGCTTGTGTGCTCGCCTAGCTACTACATGTACACATACTACATGTATTCATCAGAAGTTAAATAGTACAATGTACATGTACATGTAGTACACATAGTAGACGAGTGACTAAAATCTTTTACAATTAATACATAAAACAATCTTAATAATTTTAGTTTATTATCAAGTTTATTTAAATACTATTTTATTATATTTTTAGTTCTACAGACAGATATTCCAGTGATGAATTTGAATTGGATGATGAGCCATACAGTTATAGCGAAAGCTTTGAATATTCTTCATTATTTGAACCAACTGATGAACCGTCAACAATAATTCAAGATCCTGAAGTGGTAATTAATTTACTTCATATACATTGTACATGGCAAACACGTTTTGTTCTTATCATTTTTGATTTGAGAGGCCTTTGTGGTCATGATCGTAGGCTAGTTGGATTTATAACTACCTATGCAATGGGTGCCTATCACCACTAATGTTGTGAGTTTGAATCCCGCTCATGGTAAGGTGTACTTGATACAACATTGAGTGATATTTAAGTTTGTCTGTGACATGCGTCAGGTCAGTGGTTTTCTCTGGGTACTCCAATTTCTTCCACCAATAAAACTGACCACCATGATATACCTGAAATATTGTTGAAAGTGACATTAAACACCATAACCCTAACCCCTATTTTTTATTTATATTGTTTTTAATATACATTGTAATTTTATTGTAAGAACAGAGTTTTGAAGAATTTCAAAATGTCTATCATGTTGTCTATAGATAGATGTAATTTCTCCTTTTCATAATAATCAAAACTAATAAAGTTTTATTTTGGCATACACATATTTCATTCAATCTAATTAAAATTAGAAATTTTTGCACTTGCTAATTTTTTTTTTTACTTGGCCGCTGCGCTCCCTATAAATATAGACACAAGTATTTGGTACCTTGAAGTTATTGTGTTACATTTACTTTTTAAATATGCTAAGAGTAATTGATGGAGGAAACCAGAGAGTGAATGAGTGAGTGATTGTTGTTGATGAATGAGCAATTTTTCCAGCTACTAGTATATCATGGCAAGAACAAGGTACATGTTGATGAGATGATGATGATGTTTGCTTTGTACTAGACCAATAAGCTTACTTGGATTTTATAGTGCTAGCTCACTGAAACAACAGTCCATGGTTTAACATGAGCTCCATGATGACACAGTATCGTGATTCCGAGCCAACCAGTCTTTGCTTTTACTTCATATTACTGCATGGTTAGCAGAGAAGCAGCAAATACCAATTTTGTAGTCTTTGATTTGATCCAACCGGTGCTGAAAGCAATGAGGCAAGCATGCTAACCATTTCACCACTAATGTGGTTGTGAGGAAAGTACAACTAAAAGAACGGAAATTGATGTTGAGCGTCTTTAAACAGTTTTTGTTAGATGAGCAACTTTATACAATGTATCTGTACTTAAAATTCAACATATACATTTTTATGTATTGTAGTTGAGAAAGGAAGAAGAACTAAGAAAGATTTCAGAAGAAGCCAAGGAACATTATATTACATCACTGATAAATAATATGAGAAATAAACGATTTAAAGACACTGATATTACAGAATTATCACTGATAGAACCAATGGAAGGTATGGTTTTTGGTTAATGGTGTTTAACGCCACTTTCAAGAATATGTCAATACGGTTGTTTCGAATCATTTCCATTCCATCAAAATTTTGTTATTTTTGTCCGCCAGATCACATGATTTTGATGGAATGTACAGCACTGGACTTCCGGTGTCAATGTACACAACAAAACCTCCAATCGATATGTGCCGTTTTAGCGTTCGATCCTCAACTTAAAAATATCTTAACATTGTCTGTAAAAGACAGATATCGATTAAATTATTTTATTTGTATCAAATACTTCAAATGCAGAGACAATTACTTCATTAAAATTAAATTTGTTTTCTTTCTTTATTTGCGGCTGTCAGCATCATGAAAGGAAAACGATCTGCCTCTATGTATATATTTCTGATATCAGACAGACAGTGAGGTACCGAACACCAGTATTTACTCCATATTACAATTACTTATAATCTACTGCATCTACGACTATGATATGCTGACATTGTCACAGTAATAGCGTAAACACCGTAAGTCGTCTGCCAAGCATTTCAGACGTCAAGACACGAAAAAGACGGAACGTGGTCGGAATTTACATGATTCGAAACAACCGTATTATAGACGATTTAAAGACACGGATATTACAGAATTGTATCAACCAACTGAAGGTATTTATTGCTTTAGGGTTAGGGTTATAATGTTTAATGCCACTTTCAACAATATTTTAGTTATATCGTGGCGGTCAGTTTTATTGGTGGAGGAAACTGGAGTTACAGGAGAAAACCATCGACCACGAGCATAGGGCCCATGCTAATCTATGTATATTGTGTGCAGCATGTTTTTGAATGCTTAAACACTGATTTTGTTGGAAGTACCTCTGTTTAATTTTATTGACAATTACAGTTTTATTTCTATGAATGGTTGTGTAGGTAGGGGTCCCAGTGCACTGCTTTACCCGGGGGTCTATAATGCTGTTAAGATGGTCATGTACTAACCATAGCCTTTTTAAAGAAATAAATTGTTTAATTGTTATTTCAATCAGCTGTCTTTCTTTCTTTTACTTAATTTCAGTTAAAGCTGAAGTGATAGATAAAGACACTGATAATTATTCACAGAGATTTATTAAGAGGAAAATGGCTTTGTTAAAACACAAAAGAAAACATGGTAAGTTATTAATATGGTTACCTGTACTGCAGAAAAATGTATTTTTTTACTAACAATATCAAAATTGTCAAAATATAAATCCCATGCATTGAGTGAGTAATTGTTGTTTAATGCCAAAGGAACAATTTTTCAGCGATATCATGTCAAGAACAAGTAACATTTTGGTCAAATAATGATGATGTCTGCTTTGTACTAGACCAATACGCTTAGTTGGATTTTTATAGTGCTAGCTCACTGAAACAATATTCCGTGGGTGGACATGTCGCTGCAGTTGGACACATTATTCTGATTTCAAGCCAACCAGTTGTTGCTCTTTCTCCTTAATGCTGCATGCTTAGCTTATAAACAACAAATACCAATTTTATAGTCTTTGGTTTGACTCAACCGGGGCTAGAAAACACGACCTACCACACTCGAGTCGGGCACACAATTAAATGTAAACATATTTTATTAAGTAATTCAATAATACAATACAAGCATGAATATGTACAAATTATTCAGATGAATCATTAATAGGATTCAGAAACAAGTTACAAAACTTATATTAATCCACAATTACAATACCTATGTGGTTAAAGTGGATTCAGGATATAAATAGTATACATGTAACTAAGTAAATAATAAGATCATTCAACTGAACTTCTTGAAGTGCTTTTAAAATGGGAACATTAATGCTGAGATTTTTGTGTGGCATTATTTCAGGACGTAAACCGGTTGAAGAGAAACAATGGCCAGGCTTACAGAAAAGTTGCCACGTGACAGAATATGGTTTAGATCCTCAAATCATAGAGAGACTTAAATGTAAAAATCTTATCACTAACATGGAAAATGTAAGAAAATATTAGGGTTAAGGTTAGCGTTATGGTGTTTAATGCCACTTTCAATTTTTTTTCAGTTATATCGTGGCAGTCATTTTATTGGTGGAGGAAACCAGAGTACCTGGAGAAAACTACTGACCTGCTGCAAGTCACTTACAAACTTTATCACATAATGTTGTATCAAGTACACCTCGCCATGAGCATGATTTGAACTCAGAACTTTAGTGGTGATAGGTACTGATTGCATATACGATCACGACCAGGACAGCCCCTTATAACTTTGAATTTGACATGTAAACAATAATACACGTGAACAGTAGTCTCCTGGTTATATGACCACTCTCGCCATACACTACCCCTCCTATAAAATACAAATGTACTACAAAATGTTTCCTCTCAAGAGAGGCCACCCCTTTTATAAGGCCACTTTTTCATTGTAGAAAGGGGAGACGACTGCATTACTATTTGAGAATGACCTGGTTTTACTTTGTTTTTCATGATAAAACATGTAAACCTGTTAAAGAAGTTCCATTTTACTACAATAATTTAATTTTTATATGTATTTCAGGCAGCAAAATATGATATACATAATCCTAAAAGGTGTAGAGAATGCAGGTAGGAAAAACAGTTGAATGCGAATTATATAGTGGTGTTATAAGCATCATATATTTAAACATGGATTATGAAAAGAAACTTTATTAAGCAGCGATGTTCATAAATTCCACCAATATCAACAAAACAAACAATCAACTCACCTCAAATCATTGAACATAAAAAAGACCATGACATATGATGTTAGAAATCCAGGTCCCTGGCTTGGGACAGGCACAAAAATGTAGCAGGGATTGTATTCTTTAATGTACAAATTACATTCATCTACAAGGGTTTGAAAGCTACTCGTGAAACATGAATCGAAAGCACATTATCAGTCAATCAGAAGTGTAACGGTATAGAGTATTTTATTCACAAACATTTTTAAATTTTGAATGACTTTATTATTTAATACTACAATCGTATAAAAATTTGATGTTTGTTTGATATTTCTATACACAATCATTTAACAACATCTCATAGGGGTCATGTCGGATAACCTTTCATTTATCTTTAACCATCCAATCATATGCAAGACATTTAAATATATTGACCAGTCATACAACACTTAACATCATGTGATTGGTTTATCTTTAACCATCCAATCATATGCAAGACATTTAAATATATTGACCAGTCATACAACACTTCACAGCATGTAATTGGTTTTAAAACCTTAAGATTTGGTAGGTCCTGTCTTGTTTATTACATGTATAAAGGATAGGATGGATTTTGACTGAAATGTCTCTTGCCTTTCTACAGTTATTTCCCTTGAAAATATTATACCATGGTTTTCTGAGTTAACCGTTCAACTCAGAAAATGGTTGTACAAATGATTTGTAACATGAAGCCATGCAATATCACATCTAGTCAATGGACATAAATATTCGTGATTTTGACGTCGTAACGTCATTGCTGCAAAATTTTAACTTGGGAACAAACGTTCAATAAAAATGTTTAAAACAATATCCTACCTTAATATTTTGTCAGGTCACCCTTCATGCTAATGACTTCATGCATCCGTGGTGGAATGGTTTGATAAAATCCCTGAATATAGTTTATGGGGAGACTTTCCCACACGTCGAATTTTGGCAATAAGTTCGTTTTGGGTGTTGATGTTTCCAGCGATTGGTTGTAGTGCCCTCTTTATACGAAGTCAAACATTTTCACACACATTTAAGTCCAGAGATTGTGCTGGCCACATAGTACAATTTATATTATTTTTCTGTTTGTATTTAAGTTTTCTGTAATTCGGGCATGATGTACAGGTGTGTTATCATCTTGACTTTACGTTTGGAAGGTCGGCATACTAAATCCGGACGGTTAACTTCGTCGCCTTTCCTCCAAACATAAATATGGTTGTTTGATCCAACATCTATCTGACTTTCATCAGAATATATATATTTTCCTCAGTGTGAATCAACAGTCCAGATGTGTTTTTCCCTTAGTGTACACTGTGGCATCCTCTTTTTACAGTTGACTTCACAAACAATCACACACTTTTTTTCAGCTTGCCGTTTGTAACCTTCAGATACAAGTTTCCTTTTGATACCGGTAGTTCTACTGCTGAATGAATGATCTTTATTGTCATTAAATACTTATGTCCATTGACTGTAGGTTGTTGATTATTGCACGGCTCTCTGATAGTAATAAAACTACAGCCCATATTTAAAGTGTGCAATATCTCGTATCTGCGTGTATTATTTCATAGTTCTTTATGTTGCTTTCATTCTGGTATGTAAACCATAAAAAGATCAAAGAAAAAAATGCATTCAAGTTACCAATATTAAAATATTGCATATCCATATTATATCTTATATTAAATAATTTTAGCAATATTTACATTATGCTTATCCATGATAGATGATATTTATCATCATTTCAAACTTTGATGTACATATGTAGGTGGTTCATATATTTTCTTCACGTTCATTGAAAATATATACTACATATTCAGTCAAACTTGTATATAAAGGCCACTCAAGGGAACCTGAAAATATGACCTTTATTATGAGCAGTTGCCCTTTATATACAGGTTAAAATTCTAATCACTATTCATTTATTGGAAAAATGATATCACACTTTATAAACAGTGATTTGTTATATAGAGGTGCCTGTTATAGACAATGATTTGTTATATAGAGGTGCCATTTATAGGCAAAGATTTGTTATATAGAGGTGCCCTTTATAGACAGTGATTTGTTATATAGAGGTGCCCTTTATAGTGATTTGTTATAATAGAGGTGACCTTTATAGAGTGATTTGTTATATAGAGGTGCCCTTTATAGACAGTGATTTATTATATAGAGGTGCCCTTTATAGACAGTGATTTATTAAGGCAGGTTTGACTGTACTTTCAACTTGGTTTTTTTCCAGAGCATATGAACGAAAAATTGATGAAGAAGCAGCAAGAAGACATTTTATCAGAGTAAAAAAATCTCAAATACAAAAAGACATTACAGAAAACCAATTTCAGCAGCATTTGACCAAAATGGTATGTGAACATTATTGCACAAAGTCGAATCAGATAGAGATTAATAGAACGTTATAATGAGATGATGTCTGTCATATAAAGTTGACAAATGTTACATGCCATACATTTTTAGCTCACCTGTATGAAGTACAGAAGAGCTTATGTCGTCACCTGTGCGTCGTTGACGTCCAATGTTAACGTTTGCGTTTAGGTCCAATGTAGACAAACTACTTGGCCCAGGTTGATGAAACTTCACATGTGAGTTTGTCGTGGACAGTTAAAAACACTGCACACAAATATAGGTCACCGTGACCTACTATTTCTGCCTAAATGACATCGACAGTTTTGCGTTAACGTTTGCGTTTAGGTCCAATGTATACAAACTACTTGGTCCAGGTTGATGAAACTTCACATGCGAGTTTGTCATGGATAGTTAAAAACACCGCACACAAATATAGGTTACCGTGACCTACTATTTCTGCCTGAATGACTTCGACATTTTTGTTAAGACCTGTTTTACTATTACATTTATATGTCCATTTTGAATACCATTAAATGGTTTTCTTTTGGCTAAACTGAAGTATTGTTCTTAACCAAATTAAACACTAACCGCACGCATGGTTATGACATTCACATGTAATTATAAATTGCACAGGCGAGCTGGATGGTCTGCCTTGCGACCAGCTATTTTGTCTTCACATTTTAAGATTTCCCAAATTATCATATTTGAATGCTGCAAAATCATTAATATATGTTAGAATGCATTGTTGGAAACACACAGATGATTACTCTTGTTCCACCTCCTTTACCTATTGGTCAGTTCTTATCAAAACTATCGGTTTTGTTCTGTAACTGATCTATATTAAATACCTATAGTTTCCATAACAACACTCAAAATTACCTGTTAAGTAGGATTGAACAGATTATGAAAGATAGTCTGACTAACAATGCATTTATTACTTTACAGGATTATATAAACCTGATAGGAGAGTTAGCCAAGTCTTTACCCAGAGCCACAGCTGATCCTGCTGAAATCACAGAACAATTAAACAAAGGATTGACATTATCTAAATATTTGTGACAAAAGAATTTGTTTTGTTTTGTTTTTAATTAAAAATTTTAATACAGTATGTTTATTTTATTTCTTGAAAATATATTAGTTCATCGGTATGTTTGTCAGCATTCGGTAAAATTAGATTCCATTTTGATATAATAATCATACTACTCGACTTGAGGCTGTATTTTTGGCTGAAATGTATTGCATCGTGTGAACATGACACATGACCTACATTATCTGCATCAGCAATTTCAAAGTTGTTTTGTTATGCTGATCAAGAAGAATCACAATTACTGTAGGGATACTCCATTTACTTTCATTTTTAGCTCACCTAGCTAAAGATGGTTAGGTTTAAGGTGTTTAATGCCACTTTCAACAATATTTCAGTTATATCATGGTGGTCAGTTTTATTGATGGAGGAAACCTCCTCCTGTCGCAAGTCACTGATCACAAACTTGATTACATATTGTTGTATCGGCTAAAAGTGCAAGTAACATTATAACATTACAAAATAACTAGAGGCTCACCACAGCTTGTATGACTTATCTGGTTATTCATTCGCTGTTGGGGTTCAATCAAGTTTTTTTGTGTGAAAAAGCTGTTTATTCATACACATATCTTCCCATATTTAAACAATGTGATATAGGCAAACTTGGATTTCCAATCCACAAAAAAATGAAAAACTATGCAAGTGAATTTATTTACCATTTCGAGTCAGTCTATTTTCTAGTATCTGAGAATTTTTGTTTCTTCATTTTCTCATAGGCTCCTATAATATACAAGCCCTATGGTGGCTGCCATCTTGAATTTCCAATTGACCAAAAAACCCAGATATTTGGCAGACGACCACACAAGAACATTCCAACGATTTAAATTTGCCGTCAAATGGTTTACAGATTTCAGATAAGAACATGGTTAGGGGTATGGTCTTTAATGCCACTTTCAACAATATTTTATTTATATTGTAAAGGTCAGTTTTATTGATGGAGAAAACTGGGGTACAGAGAGAAAACCACCGACCTGTTGCATGTCACTGACAAACTATCACATAATGTTGTATCAACTACACCTCACAATGGGCAGGATTCAAACTCGCAACTTTAGTGGTTATAGTCACTGATTACAGAGGTAGTTGTAAATTCAACTACCATATGACCACGATGACCCTCATAAGAATAATTACACAATATATACCCCATAGTATTCTATGTTAAATTTGCCCTGCGGTGGCGACCATCTAGGTTTTCCAATCGACACGAGGAAAAAAAATTAAGAGACCATTCAATGATTCATATACAGTTTGGGTATAACCATGTTTCTGAGAAAAATATCTATTAGTTTTAGGGTCCTATGATAAAATATTTCCCCTGCAGTGGCAGCCATCCTTAATTTCCAATCAACACAAAAAATAGACCTATGGAAGAGTACCATCCACGAAATTTCAGCACTGTTTGCTGTCAAATGGTTCAATGGTATCAGATGAGAATAATTTTTAAATATCTTTGCACTATAATCCTTTGTTAATTTTACTGTGCAGTGGTGGCCATCTTGGATTTAAAACCGGACAGACATACAGGATGAAAACAATGTCTCCACCAAAAATTATTGATGCATAGGCCACTTATTGGAGAATAAAACACATTCTCAAGTAAACAAATAAAGATGTTATCTTGATACATTTTATTAATGTTAGAAACTGTTAATGTGGACGGAGATTTACAGAGACAGATCAGTGATACATTAGTAGATCTTAAATATAGATACATATCAGTAATAGACTAGTACATCTTAAATACAGAGACAGATCAGTGATACAC
This sequence comes from Gigantidas platifrons, assembly GCA_002080005.1. NCBI lineage: Eukaryota > Metazoa > Mollusca > Bivalvia > Mytilida > Modiolidae > Gigantidas > Gigantidas platifrons. The sequence continues at coordinate 981,528 of MJUT01015950.1, read as the reverse complement.
TAGTAGATCTTAAATACAGAGACAAATCAGAGATACAATAGATCTGAAATACAGATCAGTAATACACTAGTAAAACTTAAATACAGATCAGTAATACACTAGTAAAACTTAAATACAGATCAGTAATACACTAGTAGATCTTAAATACAGATCAGAGATACATTAGTAGATCTTAAATACAGATACATATCAGTAATAGACTAGTACATCTTAAATACAGAGACAGATCAGTGATACACTAGTATATCATAAATACAGAGACAAATCAGTGATACAATAGTAGATCAGTAATACACTAGTAGATCTGAAATACAGATCAGTAATACACTAGTAGATCTTAAATACAGATAAGTAATACACTAGAAGATCTTAAATACATATCAGTGATGAATTAGATCTTAAATACAGATCAGTGCTACACTAGTAGATCTGAAATACAGATCAGTAATACACTAGTAGATCTTAAA
>MJUT01015950.1:938529-978449 GCA_002080005.1 Gigantidas platifrons | reverse complement strand
TCTTAAATACAGATCAGTAATACACTAGTAGATCTTGGATACATATCAGTAATACATTAGTGATACACTAGTAGATCTTAAATATTGATCAGTGATACAATAGTAGATCTTAAATAAATAGACAGATGTGTAATACAAAACTGAATTCTGTGAGGTTTTTCTAAATGACGTACTCACCATCTACTCATTTGATAAAGAGATTCAGTTCATTAGAGTCAAATTTGTAAGAATCTACTATTTCAGTTCAAATTAACTGAGTGTTTGAGTTATCAGTGCAAATTTAGACCATATTCGTATTTCAAGTTTTCAGGTAAATGACTCATCAGAGTTCAAGATAACAAAGTTTGATTGAAAATTAAATACTGAAATACAAAAATACTTTCCATAAATTATATAGAATACAAAGTATTTACAGTAAAACCTGCTCATGCAGTCACCTCTATTAAGAAGTCACCTTTTACTTGTCCTGTCATAGAAAATGTCATATGAATTGAATCTCTTTTAAGAGGTCACCTGTCTTATAAGGCCATTTTTTTTTCTCAAAGGTGACCTATTAATACAGGTATTACTGTAATTCCACTATGCACTATTTGGATGTTCTAACACCAGATTTTTATTAAAAATACATGTATTTGAATATTACAAGATGCATAGCTAGATTGTTTGAGAATATAATGAAAGAGATTTTTCGAGTGAAAGAGCTCAGCAACAAAAAAATTATATCAAATTCCAACAAAAAAAGAAAACTCATGCAATGAATTTGTAATAAGACATCAGCAGCTCTAAAAAAAAAAAGCCTATTATCATTCACCTAGTTTGAAATGGGGGTTGTGATAGGCACTGATTGCATAGGTAGTAATAAATCCAACTACCATATGATCACTACCCCCTCCCTTTTTGAAGCATATTTGATAACATGCAATTTCTATCATTATCAATTAAATTCAATTCAAATATGAACCAGTTTGGACTTAAATATTTTGAATCTTGTCCACCGATTCCACATAAATATCAAACATTTTTGGATTAGGGGTTAGGGTTATGGTAATTTAACGTTACTTTCAGCAATGTTTCAGCTATATCATGGCGGTCAGTTTTATCGGTGGAGGAAATCTGAGTACCCTGAGTAAACCACTGACCTGCCGCAAGTCACTGACAAACTGCATCACATAATGTTGTATCGAGTACGCCTCGCCATTAGCGAGATTTTTGAACTCGCAACGTTAGTGGTAATAGCAAACATTTCTGGATAATTGTCCAAATGTATATTGATTTATGGGAACAATTTGTATTTTTGCTGTGCCAAGTCCATCAAAAATTGATTTCAACCAAAACCTTATAAAAATAATTTTTTAATGTGAACCTCAATAAGAAATTGTTGCAGTTTGAAGCCATTTTTGATTTTCAATAGTGAAAGAGTGACCAGTTGGTCATAATTAAGAATGAGAATTATCATAAAGTTCTCTTTAATTTGGTCGAGTGTTTTAAGAGAAGAAGACTTAGAGGTGCTGGGTTTATCGACAACAGATGAAAAGCAATTGCAAATTTTCACAAGACCTTTGTGGCCAGGGGAGGTAATAAAGTAGATTAAATATCATAGAAACGAATATTGCACATTGATACATTTGATTCAATACATGTATATATATCTACCTACTAGTCTATATATTGTGTAAAATCAAAACAATAAATAAGAGGATAAAGCAGGGGAAATATGTGTTGACCAGATTCAAGGGACATAACTTTTACAACATTTAATGTATTACACTGATCATAAAAAGTTTATTTCATGAAAAAAATAATTTTCAGTACAAATATAATTTTCCATATCTACACTTATCTACAAACATCTTTCTGATTAAATGTAAAATATTACTAGATAAAAAAAAACATCTTAATTTAAAAATTAACTTAGAAAACGTTTGAAACAGAAGGAGCATAAATAGTCTAAAGCCTAATCACAGCTTAATATGACCACAGCAGGTCAAACATTTTTGGCACCTTTGAGCCTCTTGCTTAGAAATGGGTGCTGCTAGAAAGCCCAAAATTTACATGAAGCTCCATTCTGTGCCAACGATCATTGTGTTTAATGCTCAGAAAGATCGATTGAATAGAACTTTGGTTATTACAGAATAAACATTGTGTCTACAGATTGAAAATGACAACAAAAATTATGACGATACACCAATACCACAACAAGACCTCAAACACTTTGCAGTTATATAAAAATGATCACCTGCGACATTGCGATATAAATCAGATACATTGTAAAATATGGGTTGTTGGGGACTAGTTCTTGGTCAAGACAGATTTCTACTTATGCAATTTCTACTTATAGAAACATGAGGTAATTATTTTGCAAAATTAAATAAAACTAAAAATACAACTACGTTTAAATATCACACAGTTGTTTATTGTTTTATTATTTCTCTGGCTTAAAGCGACAAAGAATAACATGTAAGTTATATATGCTACACATGTCCAAAAATTCTAAACAGAATTTTAAAAACTGAAATTCCATCAATGACATTTTCCTCTTTAGATTTATGGTGTCTTACGCCACTTTCAACAATATTTCAGTTATATCGTGGCGATCAGTGTAATTGGTGGAGGAAACCAGAGGACCCGGAGATAACCACTGACATGTCGCAAGTCACTGACAAACTTTTATCACATAATGTTGTATCGAGTACCGCTTGCCTGAGCTGGATTCAAACTCACAACTTCAGTAGTAATAGGCACTGATTGCATATGTAATTGTACATCCAACTACCATATGATCACGGCCACGACAGCAACCTTTTCTCTTTAAACCTGAACATGGTCAGTTCATTGTATAAACAAATGCTGTTTGTTGTTAATAGAATAATCTTGAGCTTCAGCCAATTAGGAAGGATTATTTTAAATAAATGTTAAACAACTGTGGGATACCAGTCAAAATATATGACATCATAAATATACGTAGATTAAAAATAAAATCCACAACTCAAATCTAAATTCCTAAACTAAAATTAAGTCACAACACAGAATTTGAAACACAATCCTTTCTTAGATCTATCACAGTTATTAAAATTACAAAAAAAAAAGAAAAAAAAAAGAATTTGTTGTTAATAAACTGAAATCAAGGCAAAAAAAAAAGCAGAAATTATTACAAATTTACATAATAAAAGATAAAGATAACACATGCAAAGAAATATGAGTGCTTTTAAGTTTAATAGATCTTAATCTTTGTTTTCAAATTAGAAACATAAATAATGAATTAGAAGTAAGCCTTAAATATGTATATGTAAAAACATGTATTCTTAAAAATCTAAAATAATAAAATCTCACGACATGTATTTTTTATCATGGAAGAACAGAGACTCCAAATTAAGTTATATACATTATGTAGTCGGTAGAGATCAAAGAAATATTCTTCATTATGAGGTAAAATGGTAATTGATAATAAACTCTTCCTGCAAACTTGATGAAAAAGTAGAATTTGTTGTACAGTTGACTCTCGTTATCTCGAATTCGATCGGACCATGGAAAAAATTCGAGTCAACCGTAGTTCGACTCAAGAGGAGCTACGAAAACCGGAAGTGTAGTTTGTTTAATGACGAAAGGGAGACAATTCGAGCGAAATTTTGAAGAGCTAACACCAGCATCGCATGTCCCGATTCTCGGAACGATTTAAAATTTATTCGATGTTTTTGTTGCTTTTTTTTCTCTGTTAAATTCTTTGAATCTTGTGGAACAACTGATAACTTCTAGATATCTTTTTTGTATGCATGATTATGTTTTTCAGCTGTTGCGTTGTCATTTAATTTCACCCATCATGACGTATTTTTCTTTGTGCAATATTTACAATAAATTGTGTGTTTTTATGATTCAATAAAGTGTAAAAAATTTCCCCTTTTATTACAACTGTTAATTAAGAGTAACATTTTTTTCAAATCTCTCAAGATTGAGAAATTATAATCAAAATTAATTTCCGACAATAGATAAAACACTTCCGTTGTGTACTTTTCATAATCATTGATGTATGCCGACCCAAGCGCACTTATAATATTATGAATCGATAATTTTTGATTGTACACATCTAACTTGTGTCATAATACCAAGCCAATTACTAATTAATTTGACAGATTGTGAAATAAACATGTGAAATAGCCTAAGGTGTCAAATCCAATGACCGGATGTTTCACCTGTGATCCGATTTTAATCCCAAGGTAATACACATGTTTTGACAGGTAAATTCGACTTAACGAATGTAAATAATATGGCTTTCTACATCTCCGGACCAAAACTTTTATTCGAGACAACCGAAATTTCGACTCATCCGAATTCGACTCAACAGGAGTCAAATTACATATATTTATACACAACGAAGTTCGGGAGTTCGATAAAAATTCGACTCAACCGGAAATTCGAGTCAACCGAGTTCGAGACAATGAGAACCAACTGTATATAAATCTAGCAGTAACACTGTTTACATAAAAAAATATTAATTTGAGTACTATTTTTTTATGCAAATAAGATACAAGTCATTTTTATTTAATGCTACTGGTACCACATCATATTTGTAGGAAGGTTTATTTTATACTAGATACTGTTGGGAGGTCTTCTGGCAATCAAAAACAAGATCTCAGGTCACTCCCACAAAATACCCCCTCTTATCAGTCCAAATTTCAGATTTAATAAGAAATAAGAGAAAATTAATGAGAATGACAAATAAACCAAATAATTTTGCATTTTGTCCCAAAAGTTTTATGACAGATTTCACTTAGATTTTTTTTTATTTTCCATGGGCTAGTACCTAATACAGTGCTTACAAATCTGTAATATATTACATGTGTGAGTATATAAATATATATATGTACCATACATCAAATTACATGTAGTTAATATCATAAATATAGAGTGTATCTTATAAACTAGAGGTTCATATGAGCCTATATTATTAAGGCCATCCATATAAACAAAATGCTGGTTTGCTGTTCCCCAATCAACCAATAAAAACTGCCCCTACCAAAAATATTTTTGTTCAAATTATTTTTTGTACTATTCCAGGCATGTTTTACAATAAAAAAAAATGTGTATTTTTTGTTTATTTTGAAGAAAAAAAATTGTCCATCTACCAACAAATTTCTTAAATTGTGAGTTAGGAAACAGCAAACCAACAACTTCTAGGAGAGCATCACTTGGTAAAAAAGCCCTTTTTACAACTATTGATTATCATAGCATATATTAAATTTTTATCAAGCTAAAATTGGAGCCAATGTTAAATTTTATTCTTCAATAGATATGAAAAAAGTACATCATTTCAACGAAGAAATGCAAAAGCATATTTTTCATTCAATTCTGTTCCCACTAGTCATTGAAGTGAAGCACAGAAGGAAATTGTGCTTTATTCTTTATGATATAAAGATGCTGTAATTAATAACAAAAAAATTCTTGGTTATATGATATTCTAGAAGTGTTTTCTACTCTTCAATAAAAATTGGATGTTTAGTGAAAAATCTGTTGAATTTTATTGTCAATATTTTGTATTTCTGTTAATTAAAATTGCTTAATGATACTTTCTGTGTTTTCTTGTCAAATGTATAAATATGAAAATTTCAATCTGAAAATAATTTATTTTACAACAAAATATGTATAAAAACATTCCTACCCCACTGTTGATAGCGTGGGTTAGCAATGTCAAACAAAGAATTTTTACATGTTGGCCTTGCAAAAGCTGAAAAGCACGATGAACATTAAAAACATAATAAAAACTTTGCTACAACAGAAATATAACAAAGTATTATCTTTATACTAATAGATTTATCTTGGGACTTTTTTTTATGGAAGACTTGAAAAATTGCATGCGACAAAATACATGATCGTTGTGAAAATGTAAACAATAACATTTTTTGGCAAGAATATTTCGGTTGATGGATACATATATCAATATGTAAATCAGCTAGATTAAAAATGCTGATTTGCATTTTTATATGGTGGAATAAAATTTTATGAAGATTATACCTATATGTATAAATACAGGTGAGAATGGAATGCTTTAATTTTCCTTGTGATATGAAATCTTTTAGAAATTGATTATAAATATGCATGGAAATTATAATAACAGTATGATTAATGGCTTCCTCAACATATAAAAACAGGGACAATAGCTCACAGATTACACATACTTGACACATTTTGTTGTCATGGTTTATTTTAAACACAATTGTTGGTGTTTAAAAAATAAAAACGTAGATATCAAAATTAGTGCACATGACACGTTTCTGGAGACGGCCATCTTAAAAAAAAACTGTTGATTATGATATATATTTTTTATATAAAAAGCCTGGTTTCAATTATGTTTCATAAATGCAAGTTTCCATAACAACTTATCCAGGAAAAAGTTGTATGAATGAGAAATGATTTTATAAATGAAAAAAGTACCATAATATGCAAATTAGTGAAAATAAATATATCATGAATTCATTTTTATTCGTTGAATACTAATTGTCGTGGCTTTCGTTGGTTTAATAAAATAAAACCATAAAATTTACTGCACAACGAAAGGGAAGTGATTTGCAAGTATGAAAACCATTAATTCAAATGTAAATGAGCATCTCAGATTCTGTCTATCAATGAAAATTGACACGAAAATAAATGAAACCACAGTAGTACATAGATCTACCTCGTTACATTGCTATTTCGTTCAAGCATGCTAGTACACCACGAAAGCATTAAAGCACACCTCTTAAAGTTTAAAATGACAAATTTTTGGCAAATTTATATGAATACATGTATTTCTATTTCATTTGCACTTCACTAATCCCATAATCCTTTCAACTGTTCATGTCTTTCAAGGTTATCAACTTTAATATTAAAATCATACTTTTAAGTTCATGTGTCAGGATTAATCTTGAGTTTGGATGATATCTACATATGTCTAATAATTTGCATATGTACAAATGTAGTTTGATGTGTCTACATGATCATTATTTCCCTAGTGGTCTTAGAAGGTTGCTAGCTGTCATGATTTTTTATGCCAAAAAAAAAAACCAAAAAAAAAAACAAAAAAAAACAGAATAAGTACAGAATGCTCTAAAACTATATTAATTCCCAAAACTAAAACAATGTAAATTAACCATCTTTTTCTCTGTGTATGTGTATTTAAAAAAAATTGACATTTTTTTCAATACCTAATTTGCAAATTCACAATATTTCAATAAAATTTGCAAAATATTTCATACAAGAATTTCTCGAGAATTATAGGTTACTTGATTTTAATTTGATCTTATCACAGGAATTACTTAGAATTTAATGATTAACAAAATAAAATTCATGTCTATTTTGTTTTTACACAAAAAAAGTTGTGTATTAAAAGTCTATAAAGTATAAAGAAAATTAATTCGAAAATCAAGTAAAAAAAACCAACAAGTTGTATTGCAGTTTTTCATCTTGTGTGTTAAAATATAAAATATAAATATTTTATTATTTAGAAATAAAAAATTTGCATAAATTTCACATACATGTAATAGAATGACCATTTTGTGTTATTATTAAAAGACCTATTTTGATGTTCAACCAAAACAGAATGCAACAATTTACAACATTAATTTAATACATTTGGTTGTTATGGAGACAAATTTTCAAAACATTTGAATATCTTTGGTCATAGAAATTACATATATCTGAAAAAAACATACAAGGATAAGTATATACAATAAATAATAGATTTTACGATTAAAACAAATTATAAAGAATATCTTTGTGATGTGCTCTCTGTTCTACTGTTTTAAACTGAACCCTGAATAAAATGAAATCCTCTATAAACCAAACTTAAAATATAGTCCCAAACTAGGAAATATTTGTTAATTTAACCTGTACAAACCAAACAATTGTTTATTCGGTTTAAACAGGTTTCACTGCACATGGTAAAATACTGACAGAAATTTTAAATGCTTTATGGAACAACCTTGACATCTAAAACAATAAATAAATAAATAAATATGACAAATCTCTAGCTATATGTATAGATGATTGCATTGTGTGTTACGCTGACTTTTGTTCTTCTGTTTTTATCTTGTATAGTAACAAACTGTTTAGCTGAACTCTTGATCTCAAACATGACCAGGTTGTTATGTTGACTTCTGTTCTTCTTTGTTTTTATCCTGAATAGTGTTGAACTGTTGAACTCCTGACCTTGGGTGTGACCATGTTGTTATCTGTGTTAAATGACTGAAAAATAAACAATTTTATATTGTAAACAAACAACACATTAACTGAGAAATGAACAATTTTATATTGTAACAGGGGCAATGCAAAGCGTGGCGTATCCCCTTGCCTAAAAATTTGACCTGGTGACCTTGACCTTTGACATATGACCTTGAAAATCAATAGGGTTTCAGATTCTCTTAAGGACTAAGTATGTACCAAGCTTGGTCAAAATCCAAAATGAAGGATGTTGATTCTAGAGTGTTCACAAGTATGTTACGGAAGGACGGACAGTAGCGTAAAAATATCCCTTCGCAACTTCGTTGGCGAGGGGATAAAAAAACAACAACATTTCACCATCAATAATTTCTAAAAATTCTATCAATATACACTACTGCTGATTGGTTTTACGAGAATCAATTTCTCTTCGCAATATTGCACCAAAGGTGCTAATTGTCACTATTTGTCATTGAGTAAGATTCACCAATTGTCTTTAATTAAGAACTGCAACGGTGGTGTAATGGCTAGCATACTCACCTTGAGTGTGGTAGATCATTGTAACGATGCCTGGTTGCATCACACCAAAGACATATAAAATTGGTATTTGCTGCTTCTCCGCTAAACATGCAACATTAAGGAGTAAAAGCAAAGACTGGTTGGCTCAGAATCTGGATAATGTGACAGAGTGGAGTGAAATGTCTACACACGGACTGTTGTTATATTGAGCTAGCACTATAAAAATCCTATTAAAGGAAAAAGCCATGGTCTTGACAAGTTAGAGTGAAAATTTAAATGACAGTAAAAAAAAGACATTTGTGTTAATGAATGTTAAAGATAGTATACCATAAGGTAGAATTTGGTCATTGAAGTTGCCTGTTGCACCAAATAATGGGGATCGCCATTTTTCAAAACTCTCCAATGTGGAGGAGACAAAAGTCTGTAAAGGGGCGTATCCATTCTCGGATTATACCTTCCCGTTACGTCACGCAATCAGTATCGTATATTATATCAGCATTGATCAGTTGCAATTTTTTCATTAAAAATTATGTAAATTGTAAAATAACGTGGTATATATTTATCTTTTGATATTTACAAAATCATTATGACTTATGTTAAGCATTTTATTGCACTAAGTAACGAAGCGAAAGAGTGAGAAGATTTTTTGTGTGTAATTACCGATCCGGACAGGACTACCTGTCAACACAATGATCATCGATCAGTGACCTCGAAAAACACGGGAAAGTATGACAGCATTGGGGACAAAAAAGAAAAAAACATGTGTAAGCACAAAACGAGTTAAAAATGACAGTTATTTAACCTACGCCAATCACGTAAAACATGAAATTATACGTAGAACCCCCCTCCCCCGATACAAATAAACTCCTTTGTTTTATGAAAATGTAACATGGGATGGGAATATTAAGAACAAAATTAGAACGATATACATTTATAAACATTGTATTGCAGTTTATCTGATATTAAAACATAACCAAACGGGCACGATGTTGGAAAGAGTCAGATACATGTTATTTATTCAACTAACATGATACGACTGAGTGACGTCACATGAAGAGGTGTCATGGCCGCTTACACTACGACAGGAAATTCCAAATATTCATAATTTTAATTGGGTATATTAATGTTAATAAAGGTGTTTTTTTTTAAATAATAAGTTATTTACGAATAACAAGTTATAATTAATTGAATTAAAACAACTTTTCAACTGACTGGTCTTTTCCTTTAAGTATGTTGTTCTAGTACAAAGCGAACATCATCATTTCATCATCTCATTGAAATGTAGCTTTTTCTCATCATGATATAGCAGAAAAAGTGATCATTTGGCATTAATACAACAATCACTCACCCGTTAAATAAGAAAAAAGTATCCATATAAAATTTACTGGGTATTCTTAAGGGGGGATTGTCTCCCCTGACTTACTGCAATATAATTGATATATGTTTATATACATATGTGTGTATATATTTGTCACATGTGGTCATTCTATCCATCTTGTATTAGAAAGGATGTACATAGGTGTCCAATCCTTTTGTTTACCATGTAAACAACATACATCATATTCTAAATTGAATAAATACCAAAGTGGAGACATTAAAATGTAATTAAATATGAAATGATGAACAGAAACAAATGATTTTTATATATACAGAATAATATAATGAAGCCTTATACATGTAATATTTTCTGTATACAGCATGTGTAGGTCCTTTGGCTTACTTGCTCCCAAAGACTTAAATTATTTTCCAATCTTTAGATTGTGTGCTTACCCGATGAAGGATATTCCAGGAACATGTCATGCACACTAAATTAGATATTTTTATTTTTATTTGTAAACTCATCTTTTCCCCGTTATTTCTGATCGATTTACTCTGATGAGCGGGTTCCAGGTTGGAAATGAGCAGGTTCCAGGTTGGAAAGGCCTTCTGACTTATATGTTGATCAACTTACAGTAGATTATATACGATAAAACAAATATCGTAAAGAGTTTGGTTTGAACAAGTTTGATTGTACTTACTTGATGTAATACTTCATACCATCGGCTGTGTATGCCTCTTCCCAGCCATAGGGTAAAGCTGAAAACACATAAAGCACCTGTCAAACCAAGCCTTAAATGTCATTATAGAAAACTGAGTATCAATGAAAGGTTGTCTTTGATGAAAAAAAACCCATATGTCTCCCTCCTTCCCTCCCCCCATTTTGATGAAATATTCAACAAGTCAAAAAGGGAAATAACTCATTCCAAAATGGTGCATTCAAAATACTGCAACAATATGCAATTCAAAGGCTTAATCTGCCATTTTGTTTTCAATCATCAAATTGTCAAAGACCTATCAAACTGTCCCTTTCTCTTGGACATTTAATTTTATCATATGACTATCTCCACCAAGCATAACGAATGATGATGTCTTTGTTCTGTAGATGTTTAATGACTATATATGATATTCTATTATGTATTATATGTTTTTATCGGTCATTTGGACATTTTTCTTTTGATCTCACAAAGTCATATTGTCAGTAGCAAAATTATTGGTCAGTATGACATCAAACACATTATGACGTTACCGATAAAAACAATAACAGCTGTTTTGAAGATCTGAACATACATTATCACTAGTATGTATCTCAGCTCGTCCTATGACTCTCTGTGATAATAGCGATAATGTCTGTCTCGACCTTCAAAGTGCCATTATTCTATTTACACATGTATCCTGAATAAGATTTTGGTTGATACAGATTATAGTTATGAATACTAACGTTCAGATTCAGTGATAGATCTAACAGCACATATAACTTCTTTAGCTTCAGATTATAGCTTAATAAATACTAACGTTCAGATTCAATGATAGACCTAACAGCACAGACAACTTCTTTAGCCTCAGCAGCTATAGTCTTTGGTGATAATTTTTTATGTTTCCCTAAGTAAGCAGGAGGTCTGTTCCCTCTGGCTGCTTCACCTTGATGTCTGTAAATACATATATAAACATAATAAATACACATGGATTTTTTAAATTAATTTTTGCAAGGATTTATCACATTTGAATTTCAATCCTATTATTATTTTACAGTTGGAAGCACAGTGACATCTGTCCAAACCGAACCTCCCTGGGACCCACTTTTGTGTTTGGTTTATGCATATTAAATTAAGGACTTTATTTAAAAGTTTAGTTTATACAGGATTCTGGTTTATTCAAGGTTTGGTTTAGCCAGTATTCACTGTCAGTAGATAAACTGAGTTCTTGATGCCTGACAATCTAATTAAAAATGGATAATTATTTGCTCCTTGTTTTCTGATATGCTGCAAATAAATATCTAACGAAACCCAGTAATGACATTTACTTGTCCGATAGTGTTGCTAGTTATCAAATTATAATAAAGTATATAATTGTACTAATGTTCATCACTAACGTTGTGAGTATGAATCCCGCTCAGGGGAGGTGTACTCGATACAACATTATATGATAAAGTTTGTCAGTGACTCGTGACAGATCTGTGGTTTTCTCTGTGTACTCTGGCTTCCTCCACCAATAAAACTGACCTCCACGATATAACTGAAATATTGTTGAAAGTGGCATTAAACACCATAACTATACTGTAAACCAACTTTTGCTCGCATGCTGTAAACCTTCGTGACTTTCGCGGTAGAGTACAAAATCACAAAAGTTTATATCCTCGAACAAGTCGGTCTAAAGTGTGTAAGAAACAAGAAGATATGTAGCCTAACAAACACCATATAGCGTAATGTATTTTCTGGTATTATTAGTTACACAGTGTGTTAGTGACCTAATACGATATATGGGGCGAGAGCGTAGCTCGAGCCCAATATTTAATTTACTGACCCCGTATATATCGTATTAGGTCACTAACACACTGTGTAACGAATATATCTTACTGATTACCTTTGAATGAGGGATTTAGATGTAACTGCATCAAAACTAATAAATATGTAATTTTTGTGTCGTGTGTAAGTGATCAGGTGAAGTGATTGATCCATATGTGACGTCATCTTTGTTTTGAAAGATAAAGGGGAGATAACTCTACTACTACGTTAACCGTGTATTAAAAACTACTGACCGTGTATTGAATATACACGGTTTCCACGTGTTCACTCTAAACCAATGATATTCCTAGAAGTTTGTAAGAAGTAAGATATAGATCGATATCCGTTAGACAACACAATGTCATGTGTACGTAGTTAAATTTGGGGGTCATGTAAATTAACATAATTAATTTTCAAAAGAACTTTATTTGTAAGATACTGACAATTAATTTATTTATACATGTATATTGTAGTATAAAGTGCCGTGAGCATAATGTTGACAGGTAATTAAAAGCATTTGATTGTAATAATCAGCTGGGATTTTAAAATCAATAATTGCTGTCATCTATAAGTACGTTGATAATTGAAACTAATTAATCAACAGGGATAATCCGACAATCATTGGAAAAACAAACGAGATCAACTACAACATTATGACATCTTGGTCTATCATGTTCTATAAAATAAACTTCGTTTTAGATTTTATCAACCACTTTTGAAGAGACATTTTGAACACTGAATGCCTGTTTTGGTTATTTTAATAAATTTACACATTGGGACTAATAAAAAATGTTCACGAAATCAATGGGGTATGTCAATCGAACGATCAATAATATATTATGAAATACAACTCTTGTTTTAAAAAAACAACCGATGTCGACGGCGATGCAGACCAAAGTCATACTGCGAAAAATTTGAACTTTTTACATTTTGGTTATCGCGAAATTAAATCTCCGCGAAATTGTCTTGAAGCAGAAAAACGTGAAACATAATAGCCGCGAAAATGAATTGGTTTACAGTAACCCCTAACCCCTATAATTGTACTGATTTTGGTGACTATGAGTAACAAGGTAACAACGATCCATATGCAGGTAAGGAACAACATTCACTGTCCACTAAGAAATTCACTATGCTGAAATACATCCACACATTGTACCAAATAATAATAGTAAAACATTGTTCAGAAGTAGTTTTTTACTGTCTGATAAATATTTTTACTATAACCCCTTATAATAACGTATTTACCTGACTGATAAAGCATTACTTTGTCCTGTCATTATTTCATGTACGTTCTGAAAATAAATATTAACAGAAAATAAATAAATTTGTAGCAAATGCTTGAATTTGATTGGTCAGAATTTTTTATCCATCATGTCATAGATAAAAATTTTAACCGGAAAGTCACATGTTGGGGTCTCAATTGGGAAAATTTTTAATTTTAATTCTTTTAAAGCAATTATTATCCGTCAAAATATTTTTAGGACAAGAAAAAAAATTAATTAGGAATTAATTTATAAGGATTGATCACAATTTTTTGTTCGGTTCATTCGAAATAAACTCAAAAATGTGGTACATACCCTTGCATAACGCGCTTTGCGGGTTACACAGTGTGTACCACATTTTTGAGTTTATTTCTTCATGAACCGAAAAAAATTTGAGATCAATCCTTAATTATTAAAAATGAAATATGTCTTTAACCAGACACTGAATAACACCAATAAAGTCCTATTTTTCTTGATATCGTTTTTAATAACTTTACCTGTCATCTATTTTTTTTTAAATGGTTTACCTCGACCATATTCAGCTTAGTCTTATCAACAGTAATTAATTTCAATCCTAACAGCAAAACCTTTTGAAATGTTTTTTTTTAAGAGTAATACTGATTGATTGCTGAATGGACAGTCAAACCTCATTATTTTGAACCAGAACAAGTTGTTTTTACTTTAACCCGACCAAGACATGAATTATGTCTATAAATCACAACTTATTCATCTATTTATGAAAAGAAAGTTTAAACAGTGCTACTCAACAATGTCACCAATATCAATGAAACGATGCATAATTGATTCATTCATTCATTTATGTTTAATTCCAATTTTAACAGTATTTCAGCTATATCATGACCAAATAAATAAACCGTAAAGTAAAATGCATCATTTACATGAGTTATCTCCCATTTGTAAATGTGTAGCTATCTAGTTCTCCTATGATTCTGAATCTAATAACAACTTCCTTTATTATAAACTTTTGTAACCTGCATTACTCATAAGATGATTTTAATAACATAGACCCATAAATATCTTTACCTCAACAAACTGCAATAACTTTTCTGTTGCCACCTCGTAAGTTTTTCTGCCAGCTTCTGACTTTCTCAACTGACACGTCAGAACTGCTATCTTTTGCTGTGTAGCAGGATTTACTTCCTGAGAGAGAAAAAACATACATAATAATCAATAATTTGTTCCATTCATTTTTTTTTTCCAATTAAAATCTTTATTCGAAATCTTTACATTTATTAGTGAGAGAAACATAAAATACCAGTACTTTATCCTGGCCTCGTTAATATTAGTAGCATTTATAGAAATGGTGTTTGTCGTTTTAGTACAATACATATTAAGATCGATCATTTGTTCCATTCATAAATTAATATCAGTTTTCGTTAAATCATCTTAAAAATAATTGGAAATTTAACTCTGGAAGTGTTCTCAATACATGATTGTACCAATCAAATTATTAAAGGATCTATTAAATAATTGTAAGGGGCTGTCGTGGTTGTGATTGTATGGTAGTTAGATTTATAACTACCTATGCAATCAGTGCCTATCACCACTAACATTGTGATTTCGAACCCCTCTCAGGCAAGGTGTACTCGATACAAAATTATGTCTGTTGTTTTCTCCATTTACTCCTGTTTTTCCACCAATTAAACTGACCGCCACGATATAACTGAAATATTGTTGAAAGTGGCGTTAAATATCATAACCCTCCCTCTCCTCCACTAATTAATGGTTAATCATTGAAAAAACACAGCAGCATTATAAAGCGACTCCCATTTTTTCAATTAACTACCATCATGTAATAGTAATAAACAAATCAATATCAACAAGAACTGGCAATCTGGATCAAACAAGATGTTGCACGCTACATCGTGCTAAGAATACCCCCACTCGTTCATTTGTAAGTCGCACGGTAAACAGGAAGTAGATGTGCGGTAAACCTGGAAAGGGGAGACACAGTACAAGTCACCATACCAAAGCTATATATCAAATATAAAATCATTTCTTCCAGTAGAAGCTGAGATATCTGTTACGAAAGTGTGAACGAACGGACGGACGGACGGACAATGTGATTGCGATATAGCCCCCTCTCTACGAGTGGGGGTGTAATGATCTTAAATAAGCAATCACTTATCTTATCCAGGGTCATTTTCCCCTTGTCCCAAGGGTGAGAGCTGAATACAAATCTGCCTATTGTTTTCATTGGATGTCCTTCACTTTTTTAATTTTATACAAATGTGTATCATATAAATACAATAATTCAGATAAGTTACATTTGAGGAAACAACTTTCTGCAGGTGGTCTATTTTTATTGTGTAAAATACATTTCTTAATAAACCTAACTTGATTATAACCATGGATGTTTCATTTCCACAAGTTATATAGCCCATCTTTATAGGTATTAGGTTTTGACTTTTTTTAATCTTACGATCGGTTACTCTCAATTTACTTAGATCAAAAGTTGTCATAACGGAACATAGAATAGTTTAGGAACGACAGGATATGGTAAGAGATCCTCGATTCTCTACTGAGGGATCCATAAGTTGTGCAAGATAAATAAAACACTGAAGTTGATCTAAGGATGGGAGGTAAACGAGTGTCTCATAGTTGGAGATTCATGCTTCTTGTTCATAAAAGAAAACTTGCATTAACAACAGTTTCTTGGAAGTGGTCGTTGGTGGCTCATTGAAAGGCATAACTTTTCGAACCCTATTTATTATCTCCCCTTCTTAATATGCCCATCCCATGGCCATCATACAATTTCTAATGCCGTCACAGGGCCACAATTTTACATACAATCTGATTTATTGCCTGTTACTTGTTCTTGTCATAGATATAGCTGAAATACTGCTCTCTTGACAATGAACAACAATCAATCAACATTACATACCCCATGGAGTCTCATTTGTTGTTTTAATTTGGCTATTTCTCCCTCCAGTAACTGCACAACTTCTTCATAATCCTGCTCCATACTCCTAGCAGCCCTCTGTGCCTGTTCAGCCAGCTGAACTTTGTCTCTCAATGATCTGGTCTCATCAACGGCACCCATAGCTCTCTATAGTAGAAAATCAAAACTAATTGTCATAATCAGCAATTACTTTTAAATTTAGCAATTAACACTGTTCATTTAATAGTTATTCTAAATACAAATGGACCTCTACACTGATCTTTAAGTCTAACTAGATATCATGGAGATGGAATCCATCTCTGTGGGCCCCACCATAAATAACTTGTGGCAAAAAATTTGTAAGGACAGACTGATGTTAACCTCAGTAATAAAACACTTTTGGAGATAATTGATTCATTTGAAAAGTATAAAGTTCAAGATTAAAGGTCACCAACAATGGTACACGGCACATCGTCTGGAGGTGGTCTACCTACATGCCAAATATGAAAAGCCTATTTTGAACGACAAAAAAAGTTACAGCCCGGACACGATTTGTTACGGAATATAAAATTGGAATTAGTTACTCTGCCAAGAACTCAAGTAAGCAGTAAGCTACATGCCTAGCTGTGGACAGTTGTTTCAGTTAGTTAGCTCTGATGTTGGAAAGGATCAGTGTTGCTTTGTCCATCATAACTGATAAGCAAATATAAAAAATTATTGATTTTGTTCATGAAAAACGTCCAGATACATAGCCTTATTTTCTCCCTTCAACTGAAATAGTTACATAAAAAAATGATGTCTGCATGTTATTAAATTTTCCCAGTTAAATACCAAATAAAACAGAGCTTTAAGACCAGATTATTTGACAGTATTAGAATGCTTGGTTTAAAAAGGACAGAGTATTTTCTTAAGGTACCTTCTAAATATTTCAGACAATCAGATAGTATCATATCATATGTGGTGTCTTCTTTAGATGAGCATCCATACAAATGTTTAGACAAAACAACACAAATGAACAACTGATGACTAAAGCTCTCATGGATTGGTCAGGATAAAAATATGAATAATTATTAAAGTTCTTCCAAGTCAACTATCTTTTAACAAAGATTTGTTAACCATTCTTTTTACCTTTTTAATTCTGGCAAGCTCTTCTTCTGCAACAGTCTGATAATGATCTTTTTCACTCAGTGCATTCTGTAAAGATAGAAAATTAAATAATCAATATCATATGTAAATCCAGTTCATTTTTTACATAGTAAGTGGCAAGAACAAGTTAATTTTCAGTGAGATGATGATGAGATCCGCTTTGTACTAGACCAACACGCTTAGTTGATTATTATAGTGTTAGCTCACAGAAACATCAGTCCGTGGATAGACATGTCACCCTTATCGAATACAATATCCTGATTCCCAACCAACTAGACTTTGCTCTTTCTCCGTAATGCTGCATGCTTAGCAGAGAAGTAACAGATACCAATTAAATAGTCTTTAATTTGAGCAGATCAGGGCTTGAACCCATGATCTACCACACTCGAAACGGGTATGCTAATCATTACACCACCGATGCTATTCATACTTAACTTTTGACATTTCTTCAAACTTTTATTCTAATTTATAGCTAATTGTTAGTTCATGAAAATGTCTTTGCTTAGGTTTGTGGTTTATGGGTTATGGTGTTTAATGCCACTTTCAACAATATTTCAGTTATATCATGGCGGTTATTTTTATTGGTGGGGAAACCGGAATACCCGGAGAAAACCACAGACCTGTCGCAAGTCACAGCCAAACTTGATCACAAAAAGTTGCATTGAGTACACCTCCCCATGAATGGGTTCGAACTCACAACTAGTGGTGATAGGCACTGATTGCAGAGGTAGTTGAAAACTCAACTACCATACGAACATGACAACGATGACACCCTCCGTGTTAAGGAATATCTTAATTCCATCAGTGGTCAGGGTATAAAACTTTTCCCTATGTTAATAGAGAACATTTTTATTAAACATAAATTTTATTGATATCTCATTGCCTTTTAAAGTGGGAAGGTACCATGCACTTTTTTTACCCATTTAAATTGGTATTTCCTAAGTTTATCACGTGATAAAAATTAAAAAAAATTTAATAAAAAGTACAGCCTGTAAATACTGAAGACCATGTGGCCAATTCAAAATTTAGTGGCCTGAGAAATTTGATATGTAAATGCAAAACCTATTTATTTGCATTCTTTTACATTTGTGTATTTAGGGGCCTGGGTGGCTCAATGAGTTAGGTCGCTGGATCTAACAACTCATACAAGCCTATCACCAATACGGCGTGGGTTCGCGCCCGTCTTTGTAAATTACAAAAAAGGGTGCACTCGACTCGCAGCCGCAAGTGATAAAGTTTACCAGTTGCTTGCCCATGGTCGGTGGTTCTCTCCGGGTACTCCGGCTTCCTCCACCACTAAAACTGGTCGCCATGATATAGCTGAAATATTGTTGAAAGTGGCGTTAAAACACCAAAAATCAAATTAAATCATTTGTGTATTTATGTAACAGCCCATGTCTGCCAAATTACCAGACAGATCCATCATTTTATATCATTTAGTATCCATGGACCATAGAAGGAAATTAATTTGTTCCATGGGATAGAAAGAATTCATTTTTTTTTCATGGACTATCAAAAAAGAAAAAATAACATTTGAATACTTTGAAATTCTGTATAATATTACAAAATACATTGTGGAAAATGATTTTTCACAGAATAAAATTGATAATGAAATAAAGATTTGTGACTTTATGATTTGTTACAAATGTTGTATCTCTGACGATGTTACATGAGATATAGTCCGTTTAACTTAAATAAATCTCAAGAAAATTATCAATTTAACAAAAATGTTGAAATCAATTGTCAGAGTTCGTATATATTGAATATTAACATATCTCTAGAAGAAAAATTGTAAATATCTACATGTCATTTTGTTGTTGCTATCATTTTACAGCAGCCAGAAAAATTCCATTTGCCAACTATCCTGAAATTTTCTATAAGTCTTGCCGGTGATAGTTGCTTTGCGCTTAATTGTTGGTTTTCTTTCAGACGCTTCAACAGTCGAAAGGATTTCCAGACTGAGGAATTCTCTGTTCCTCTCTTCAGCATTTTCACTGGAGAAACGTCATTTGATTTATCACTTTTGTGGAAATTATTCAACCAACAACATTTCTTTGACCAGGTATGACTAATCTTTATTACGAAAACGGTACATCATAGGTTTGAATTCTAGGTGAAATAAAGCATTTTAAAAATCAATGTCACAATTTAAGACGCTTGAATCATACTATAAAAATTGAAGACACTTTCAAGCGCTCTGACAACTTTACAAGGAAATGTTAATAAATACTGTTTGAGATGGGTTAACAAGAGATGGATTTTTATGGTTGCCAGGTTTAAAAAATGCTATTCGCCAAATGTCCACCAACAGTGAATTTTAGGTCGCCTGAAGGCTTTTTAGGTCGCCAGGGACTGTTTTGGTAGACTAAATTTGAGGCTGACACTTGAAAAATATTGAAAGCCCTGATATCTCTGACGATATTTATATTTACATGTATTAACAAACAACTGACCTTTAACCTTTGCACCTCGTCCCTCAGCTGATCTCTTTCTAAACGCAGAGATTCTAAATCTTCCTTCTCTGGAATGTCTGTAATACTGCTCATCTAAAAATAGAACCAAAATGACAGCATACATGGTTTATATAATATACATGAATGTGCATACTTCATATTGTTGTATTTTAAAAATTCAGATCAGTAGCTTATTATATTTTACTGTGAAAAGTCTTGATAAGAGCTTTTCTAAAGTTATTGAGATAAAATATTTAATTCTAAAGATGGAACAGAATATACATTCTCAATACATTAGCTCCCTCTTATAAGAGCCACTCCTCTCATATAACCATGACCTGCTTAAAAGTGTAAAGTTTGTTGGCAAATTATTGAAATATTTTGGTGGTCGGTAAATTTTTTTTTTTCATTTTATCGCTTTAGAAGTAAAAAGGAACACTCAGTGTTTTAACAAATATATTGATAATAGGTACCAAAGCTGCTTTCTTCATTTTATCGCTTTAGAAGTAAAAAGGAACACTCAGTGTTTTAACAAATATATTGATAATAGGTACCAAAGCTGCTTTCTTCATTTTATAAGGTATACATTGTACCTGAAAAAAGGCTTGACTAATAGTCAGCAATATTCACTTTTAATTTTTAAAGGTTAAAGATGTGCTTCCTTAAATTTTTAAGAAAATAGATTTTAAATTGAACAAATGATTTGTAAACATCTCTGTAAGCTTAAGCGATGTGGTTATGAGAGAAAGAGCACCATCATACAATTACAGGATTCTCTTTTTGCTACAGGTCTCAAAGACAAGTTTAACTACAATTACAGGATTCTGTTTTCGCTAGAGGTCTCAAAGACAAGTTTAACTACAATTAAGAAATTTTGAGTAATAGATTATCTCCTACCTTCATAAATATAACCCCAACCCCCAAACATGTATTTTTTTTTCTGGAATAGCCCTGACGTTCAATAGAAAGTGGAACTAAGAGATCTTATATTTCACATTTTTCAAGCAAAAGAATGTACGAAGTCAATAGTGTCTTCTCAATTAATAAGCTTAATCTCTGTTTCAATGTGAAGTATATCAAATCTATATGTGTTTCTTATCCATATGTTTTATATTACCTGAGGCCTAAAAGGTGGTGGGTCTAAAAGATCTGTTAAATCACTTGCTGCAAACAACATAACTCCAGTCGTGATGTTTCTTTCTTCTAACTCATGGTGAAATACCTCTTTAGCTAATGCTACGAAGTCTACAATTAGTAAAATTTAGAATCAGTGCTACCTTACTAAATACATGGCACATCAATAAAGATGAAATAAATAGATAAACTATAACTATTTGACAAGTTTCATTATCAAAAATATGTCACGAATGACCAAATAACGTAGTAATTACAACATTGTATGATCATGACAGTATTCAACTTTAACTCTTTTAGCTCAAGTTTGTTTTTTTTTGGTTTCGATGCCATTTTAATTTATGTGCATTGTAACTAAATTGCTTGCTTTTTTCAACAGTTATCTGCCCTTTTTAGTAACTTTCATGTTTACTTTCAACAACAATATAAAAATTAATATTTTACATGGGGAAATAAAAATTAGCATTAAACTAAAAGGAATACCACATCATTTTTTTGGCTTTTTTCGTCTGGAGGTACACTTATGGAGGCTCAAAGCAAAAAAAGCCCAAGTTTGCGACATAGATTCTTTTACACATACATGCAAGAGGAATTCAAATTTTTTGATGTACAAAATAATCATTTTTTTGTATAATTTCCTATATTCTAGATTATCTGTTTTATTCAAAATCTGAAAATTTCAGCTACAAGATTGCTATTTTCCCTATATGTGTTTGTAAAATTGGCTTTAAAATTTAATTTCCTATATCCAGTAGGCCTAAAAAAGCATGGGGACCACCTTTTTTAAATAAATATTTTGATGCACCTTGTCTAGATTTACCTTTGTGCAAAAAATCCGAAAGATTGCAAGATATGACATTCGATTCTGTCTAATCTTAATACTCTAAACAATCATTGTCTTGCCAATAATTCAGTGATAGGCATCACAATATGGGGGTCCCGTTAACCAATTTAACCCTGCCACATTTTTGTGCCAGTCCCAAACCAGAACCTGGATTTCTAATGCCATATGTTGTGGTCTTTTTTTTGTTCAATGATTTGCGGTGAGAGACATTTGTTCATTTCTTGATACTGGTGTAATTGATAACCTTCATTGTTTAAATTTTTCTTTTTATAATATATCTTGTTTTGAAATAGTAAATATTAAAAGCCATATACAAACCACCATAGTTTACTGTTCCAGATGAGTCAACTTGTAATTTCTTTCTCATCAATGCATGCTGTTCTTCAGTTGGCTGTAAACCAAGGTATTGTATTGCCTGTAAAATAGTAGAAATATAAACATGTATATTATGATGTAATTATGATGCAAAAAAAAAGTCTGAAGTTAAAATATTTCAAAATGTTGAGACCATCCATGATATCAAATCTGTACAAAAATACTGACTGTGTAACTGTACTGTTTTAGTGTCTGATTTAAGACTTTTGACTGGTATTTTCAGAGGAGAAAATTTTTAAAGTTTCAGCCATCAGATCCAAGAAATGTCCATGGCAGCTATGTTTTTGCTGGATCAAGATGAAATGAGGAATTTTTGTAGAGGGCCACACAAATATCTTTTCTGCAAAATTTGGTTCCAATTGGCTTAGAGGTTTCTCATCTGCATAGTAATGCTTAGTGTGTTTGCCTCCAGTCAGCTAAATCATGGGATTTAGCCCTTGACAGGTCAAACCAAAGACTATAAAATTGATATTTGCAGTTTATCCACTAAACACACTGAATTATAGAGCCAAGATTGGTTGGCTTGGAATCAGGATGGTGTCTCATGATTGGAGCAACATGTCTACCCTTCAATTGTTATTTCAGCTAGCTAGCACTAAAAAATACAACTTGGCAAGTATCATCTCATCGAAATGTAAATCGTTCTTCAAATGATATAGCTCTCACTCCAATCCAAACAAAAACTGAAAAATTTGCAATGGAATATATATATCCAATGACTACAGTTTGTGCTCAGTCAGCTTTATAGTTTCTTAGAAAAATTTATTAATTTTTTGCATAGGGTCCTATGTTTAAACTTTGTTCTGCATTGATGGTCATCTTGGATTTTCATTCAAAAATGTCATGTAAGAAATTCCAGCACAATTTATCTTGGCAGCAATATCGAATTTCCAAAAAGCAACAAAAATCCTATAAAATGTTGTGGACCACCAAAGTAGCACTTTTGCCAAGTTTAGTTGTATTTGGCTTGTGGGAAAAAGATTGAAATGCAAAAAAAAAAAATATGGACGGCGACAGATGCAAAGTGATGAAAATACCACACATGGACTTTTGATCTTGGTGAGCTAAAAAAAAAAAGAGTCAAATTCTACTTACAACTTCAAGTTTCTCTATTTTTAATCGTACATGAGGATCCAGAGATAGTTTGCGTGATTGAGACATATTTTTAGACTTTGGAAGACGACTGTGATGGGTGAAAACTGATGATGCATCGCTGTGTGATAATGAACCATGAGGTCGAACACCTGGTACTGGAGATATATCTTCTGGAGGTAACATGGATGACAATGATGAAGTGCTCTCCCTTGGTCTGGAACTAATAGATCCTAAAAAGTGAAGAAAAACAAATACAAACTCAGTCCTCATGATGAACACCGGTCCTCTGGTCCAAGACCAGTAAAACTTTGTTCAGACCAGTAAATGTTTCAGTTTTTATTTAGAACTATATACAAAAATAAATTCAAGAATTTGATTCAGACCAGTAAATTTAAATTTCATTTTGAGGACTGCATACTGTTGCTATCATTATAAATTCTTTTTTCGTAAATTAGAGGATCTATGAAAATTAAATGTTTATGTTCATCATTTAATAATTAAAATGACAGATGATCAATCAAACAGTAAATTTCATTTTTGTTCCACATTTCCTTATACAGACAGAATTTATTACTCATCAAAATTTTCTGATTAAAAGTAACTCACATCTGACTAAATTTACAATATTTTCTTATTAACGATAACTCATGTGTTCTCAGATTACCATATGTTCTGATTAACAGCAACTCATGTGTTCCTAAATTACCCTATTTTCCGATTAACTCATATATTACTAAAATTACCATATTTTCTGATTAACTGTCACTGATGTGATCTCAGATTACCCCCTTTTCTGATAAACAGTAACTCATATGTTCCTAAAATTACCATAGATCACAGTTAACTGTGTATCCTTTACAAACCATAGATCACAGTTAACTGTGTATCCTTTACAAACCATAGATCACAGTTAACTGTGTATCCTTTACAAACCCCAAATAAATGTCATGTGATCTTCACTACTAGAGTATAACCTACCTTTAACCTGTGGGGTAGAGGCCATACTTGGGATCATAGCACGATACTGAGGATCACTGTGTGTTCTTTGTGGAAGCTCATTATATCTCATGTGTACTTCATTACAAGCATTGCCATTTACCTGTTTAAAAAATATAAATACTTTTGTCAAAATTAAATTAAATTGGAATATTTATAAATTGTAAATTTAGTGTTATTTACCAGTTTATAAAATTTAAAGCATTTTGTCAAAAATAAAACAAAATCTTTATTTCATTTCGTTGACCAAGTAGGTTATTATTTCAATTACCAATTCTAACATGACCTCAATCTTTCCCTTTGTTAAAAAAAACAGAATTATTTCATCGTATTATTTCATTAGCACATGCGCCGATGAATGTGACTGACGTTTCCATTGGCAGCATAAATTGTGACCCGAATAATGCTGATAGAGGGCGCAGTATTATTCGAGTTACATAAATTGTGTGCAACATTTTTCGCAAGCGTATGTATAAATTACTGTCTTCCAATTAAAGTATACTACCGTATTTGTACTCTTAGACATATCAGAATCGAAATAAATCATGGAAGCCAGAATGTGTTTTGAGTTTTAACATGGATTGGCGGATATTAGTAAATTTTATCCCTTGCTTCTGGCTCGGGATAAAATACTAATATCTGCCAATCCATGTTAAAACTCCCAACACATTCTGGCTTCCATGATTTATTTCTTAATTAATCAAAGGATTCATTGAAAAAATAATACAAAATTGGATTTTACCATTTCAAGTTTCCTACATATACCCCTATCTTTTAGACTTAAGTATCATAAATAAATATTCCATAATTTGGTTAGTTATTTATAGAGTACAGTGACACCTGTCTAGACTGAACCCTTAATAAACAGGAATCCTGTATAACCCGATTTTTAAATGAAGTCCCTATGTAGGAAATCTTTGTTCATTTAACCTGTATAAGCAGAACACCTGTCTATTCTGAACACAAAAATTGGTCCCAAGGAGGTTCAGTTTAGACAGGTTTCACTGTAGTATATACATCGCATTCAAATTTTACACCAGATACATTTGAAGTTGCAAAGACAGAAAAATGTGGCTCCTCCATAGAAACACAAATTGCATTAGCTTTTAATTTGCATATATATTTAAATGCAACAGTTTCACCACACAAGAATTACCTGGGCTGAATATCTTGGACTAGAACTGGACCTTGATGTTTCTCGACTAGACCCTGAAGTATCTCTGGGACTACTTTTGCTGTTATCACTGAGGGAACTATCTTGGTCCACATTTGGAGATTTTCTATGGGTGTCTGTGCCTAAAATATGTATAATAAAACTAAAAGTAAAAAGTTTTTAATTTATTTGAATTCATTATTTGATATCAATGTACTTAATTTTCATGGGCATCAACAAACAATAATATTTTGTTCATGAAATGTTTATTTAGTGAGAGGAGAAATAGGGTTATGGTGTTTAACACCATTTTCAACAATATTTCAGTTATATCTTGGCAGTCAGTTTTGTTGGTGGAGAAAACCGGAGTAACCGGAGAAAACCACTGACCTGTCGCAAGTCACTGACAAACTTTATAACATTTATTACTTAAAAAATGGAAGATTTGACAATTTTTTCTAGAATACTTTTATAATGTAAGATGCATTACTTCAATATGCATACAATGTTTTTCTTATTTCAGTAATTTGATTAAAAACTGATTTGCTTATCGATTACTCAAAATATGTTCCTCTTTTCATCATGACTCCCCATTGTCTTCCAGTCCTCTTACTATACTATAACCCAGATTTACACTCTGTACAACCAGACCGGTTTAACCTGCCATTTTTGTGACTGTCCAAAACCAGGATCTGGATTTCCAATGTCATATGTCGCTGTGTTATTTTATATTCAATGATTTGGAGGTGAGAGGTAATTATTTGTTTTGTTGATATTGGTGGATTGTTGACCATCATTGTATAAAATTTCTTTTCACAATATGTTTGAAGTATGTCTCTTATAGGTAAACTGAAAAGTAGATATATCTTTATTTTTCAATGTCAAGTTTGGATATAAGTTTGATATATTTCTATTGTAGGGAAATTATTTTTTTTTTACCATATCCTGAAGGAGTTGTTGCCCTTGATGTTGATTTATTCTGAGAATCATTGGGGATAGGGGTACAAGGGAAACTGTATCCATTCTGTTTCTCAATAATCTCCTGGAATTCATTCCTGAAAAGAATTATAAACCTTGGTTAACTATCAAACTATGATCAAAATTCCATAGCATTAAAAATTTTACAACAACAAAAGTAGTCAACAATATTTTTACATATAAACTTTATATTTATATATATTAAAGGGAGGGTAATATGTCTCTCAGACCTGGGTAATATTTTGGCATATTACCTGGACAAGACCACATTAATATCATTATTATACTGAGTGTCTAATTGTCCAGGTAATATGCCAAAATATTACAGTACCAAATATCACTACAGAAAGTTACACGAAGTATAATAATCACCATTATTTGTTGAATAACCAACTTTTGTTGTTTTACAGGGTACAACTAAAAATACAAAACCATAACTGAACTACAGTCAAACCTGCTTCAGCAACCACATCTGTTAAGAAATAGCTTGTATTGTGTGACCTTAATTTTTATTTCCCTTTAGTGCATTTTATGTCAATTAAACCTGCATTAAGCAACCACCTGTCTTATGTGACTGTCTTTCAATGTTCCTGTGGAAAGTAACATAACACGTGTGACTGTATAAAGTGACCATCTGTCTTATGGGACCATATTTCAATGTTCCCATGGAAGGACACATAACAGGTTTGATTGTATCATAATCTACAAATTGTTGAAATCTGTTGGTAGAAGTAGAAGCATAGGTTGTAACGAAAAAGTATCAAAATCACAAATTCAAATATTAATGAAAATCTCATATTCAATCAATCTGGAAAAAGAAAAAAGGGGCAAGGACAAAACATTATGCTCCATTGTTTTAAGCGGGAGCAAACAAATTTGAATCAAACTTCATCTGTATTTTATTGATCTGGAGCAGGGCAACACATTATGTCCTGTTGCCTTTTGGTGAGAGCAAACAAATTTCAATCAAACTTATCAATCTGGAGCATGTTTAATAAAAAATCATACAAGGGCAACGCAAAGCGTGGCGTATCCCCTCGCCTAAAAATTTGACCCGATGACCTTGACCTTTGACCTTGAAAATCAGTAGGGTTCAAGATTCTCTTAAGGACTAAGTATGTACCAAGTTTGGTCAAAATCCATTGAATTGATTCTAGTGTTCACAAGGATGTTATGTGGTAAAAATTTGACCCGATGACCTTGACCTTGAAAATCAATAGGGTTCCAGATTCTCTTAAGGACTAACCATGTACCAAGTTTGGTCAAAATCCATTGAAGGATGTTGATTATAGAGTGTTCACAAGAATGTTACGGAAGGACGGACGGAAGGGAGGAAGGATGGAAGGACGGATGGAAGGAAGGACGGAAGGAAGGAGGGAGGGAAGCATTACTATATCCCTTTGAGACTTCGTTGGCAAGGGGATAATAAAACAGGAGATAATATTCTAAAAATACTTTGACTTTTATATTTTCTTTTATTGTCAACAATGTTTTAATCAATAATCATTTTCACTGTCTATTTCCTTCTAATCAAGTAATAACATTGACCAGCTGGTATATAACAGTATCATATTTTACAACAACTAATGACCATGGTATCAAATTTAATATATTTATTGTGTCGCAAATCCAATATCAGCTTTCTTTTGATAAAATTTCAAAGAAAAAACAATATTCATTTTATGACTCATTTCCAGATAATTATCGAAAGCCGTTAGTTTAGACTAATAAGTAAATGAACCAATATCAGGGCTTTCAATATTTGTCAAGTGTACCAGTACATTTGTACTTCACTATTTACAGGCAGTACTTCATGAATATCTTATGCAACAGTCTTTGAAATTAGGAGGTGCCAATTACCATTTTAAGTGGGTAAAAGTACCTGGTACTGCCCCTTACTGAAAGGCCTGTGATATCAGTCTAATTTTTGGTTGAGAATTTTTTTTTAATTTCTTTCAGAAGATTAAAATTAGGTTGATTGATTGATTATTGCTTAATGACAAGAAATCAGTATTTTAAAATTAAGTATTGAATGAGTAAGTTACTAAAATTAGATGGTCACCACCTGACTTCTAATGACATTCAATATCACGTCATGTCAAGTAATATTTCATTCACGTTCAGTAGCTCTTTACTATTTTTTTTTTTAAACTGCTATAACATTTCAATGGTTTAAGATTTAATATGCTTGTCAGCTATTGGTTGCTTGAATTGTAAATAAACATTAGAGAATACCAAAGGGGAATTTAATGAACAATCCAGAGAACTGGCAAAATTGGGCATATAAGGCAAAAGACAACAACAAATGAAGCAAAAACACAACACAATATGTGTTCTTGTAATCTTTGAATAACTTTAGTGAGTTGCCATATAAAGAAAATGAACAACACAGGAACATCTTATTTTTGGATTTTATTGTTAAACGTGAAGATCACATATACTTTATTTTCCTAAAATAACTAGAACTGTGAGTGACCTCACTGAGTGATACCCCCCGCTTTCAGCTTAGTAGGAGTTGCGCTTACAAGGTACATGCCCCCCCCCCTTTTTGTGAAAGTATAAGTTGAATTATCTCCCCTTTTAAATTTTGGACAGCAACCATATTCCTTCATGCAGTACAACTGCAGGTAGTGTACTACAAGTGTGTAAAGTTTCATAAAAATCCAATAAGCCGTTTAGGAGGAGTTGCGCTTACAAGGTACATGGACGGACGGACAGGGTGATTCCTATATACCCCTCCAAACTTTGTTTGCGGGGGGTATAATTAATCTTACTCAACACAATACAGTAATCCCCTTCTTATAAGGCCAGATACAGGGCCGTCATGGTCGTGATTGTATGGTAGTTGGATTTACAACTACCTATACAATCAATATTTGTAAGTTAGAATCCCGCTCATGGTGAGGTATACTCGATACATTATGTGATAAAGCTGGCGACAGGTCGGTGGTTTTCTGCTGGTACTCTGGTTTTCTCCATCAATAAAACTGACTGCCACAATAGATAACAGAAATATTGTTGAAAGTGGCATTAAACACCATAACCCCCCCCCCTATAAGGCTACTCCCCAGGCCAGGGTTTACAGTCATATAATTTTTGAGTGTGTGTTTAGTACTAATACTAGAAAAACATCCAATCAATAAAAACACTGTTCTGACTGGATGATTTTGGATTACGAGTGTTTAATACTTGAAAGTTTGATGACCGAGAGGCCTTATTTTAGAGGTATTGAGATAGCAAAATACTAATTGTTCACCTCAAGTGAGGCCAATCCTCTTACAAGGTTACTTTTTTATTTATAGCAGAATGGCTATTGTACACATTTTATATGACCCCCACATGTAATGAGGACACGATTCATGTTTACAAACCTTCATAGTTTAATTCTCTAAATAAAAAGAATATCATAGACAATGTAATAATAATAAATGTATATATTATACTACAATTACCTTGCTATTTGATCTCTACAAATTACCATGGTAACATGATTAGTAGCTGAAGCTTGCCGTAGAATAGCGACTGCCCTGTAATTATATATGTGATATCATTGCTACAACTGATACATGCTAAATGTTCTTCAGCCTCATAAAATAATTCAAGGCTATCAATTAAAAATATATTGGTCTGTTAGAACTTGTCCTACCAACCAAAATCTGCCCTTACAAAAAAAAATAGTTTATCAGGAACTCCTAAATTTTTGTTGTATTACCGGTGTTATATGGTATTTTGACCCCCATGGTATATTGATCCCCGGGGTCAATATACCATGTGGGTCAAAATACCATATGACACCATTAATGAAAACTTTTTTCAGATATTCGAATGTAAAAAAGAGCAATAATTACATACCATCGTTGAAAGCAAAGCCTGCAAGTTGGCAATATCTGTGCAAAAAGATTTGATCCATTTACGAAATGATGGACCAAATCCATACCATTCAAGAGTTTTTTTTTTCAATAAAAGGCCATTCAACAGTGTCAAAAGTGGTTTGTAAGTGGTTTTCTCTGGGTACTCCGGTTTCCTCCAACCAATAACCTGACCGCCATGATATAACTGAAATTTTGTTGAAAGTGGTGTTAAACACCATGACTCTAATCCCCTGTTCAAAATCAACTAAAAATAACATAATAGATATTATCGCATGTAAAGATCAAAGCCATTGTACAAATCATTGATAATTATGAGCATTTATTATATAGATAGGTGTGAATTATGGGGATTTATCCGTGAAATAAATTCCGGTATTTCACATGTGAAATATCAGTTTTTTCCCGCTGGAACTACTTTTGAAAAACTATAAGTGTGGTGGTTACGTCCCTTGTTGTGCAACGGTGAATACACATACGATTGTAAGCTGAAAAAATTCTGCGAAATTTTATTGATGACTTTGGCACATAACCAAGATGACGTCATTGACGTCATATGAAGACTTCCAGTATGAAACGTAAAGATTAGATGCTATTTGGCTTCGTATACGCTTCAATATTGTGATTTAATTTAACTAAAATAAGCTTTCAAGGTAAGCATTTTAATTATTTTTGTACATTGTTGTAAATATGAAAAATAAGATTTCACATTTTCAAGATGGCAGATCCTTCCAGCTGAACCCTGTAGTATCATTGCTCGTAGATTCACATGCGTGCAATCAAATATACAAATAAAAAAAATATATATAAGAAATTTTGAAAGTCTATATAATAAACAGTATATCATACATTTTGAATATCAAAATAAGACCACTCGTGACCGAATACGCATTAACGATTAAACTCGTGGACGGAACAAGTTCTGCCCACTCGTTTAATCCTTATGCATACTTCGGTCACTCGTGGTCTTATTTTGATATTCAAAATCTACGATTAGTTATACTATATTTATTATGTTATTTTCTCTTTTTGAAAAATAGAATTTGACCTAGTACCGTAATGACCTATGTATAATACACTATATTTTACATAGATTCTTTGCTTTGTAGGAGGAGTGTGCATTATAAACAAGAATAATGTGTTTCGCTTTTTTTTTTCAGAACGTGAAATTACATGTCCGTCATTTTTGGTTTAGTATTGTCAACATGCTAAGCTGTCATATGTTTTCATATTTTTTAAAATTATTTGAACACTATTCCACAAAATCATTAAATACATCTAATACATTTGAATTATTGAAGAGTTGGTAAATGTTTACCGTTGATGCGAAAATAAACCCAATACTGTGAAAGTACTTTTCTTCGTGGGTATCAATTTACGTGGTTTGGTTAAAAATTACAAGTTCGTGGATTCGTAAATTCGTGGATTTTGAGTTTGTGCCCAAACTAATTTCGGTTGATTTTTTATTTTCAACATAATAAGTTTCATTGGGTAGAAATATTCGAGAAAGCTTCAGTACATCAGACAGATGAGCGGTAGAATTTGCTATCGAAAGTGGAACATGGATATTAAAGTGTTCATTTTGACTGTTGTAGAAAATTCCGGCATTGGTAAATTTAGCAGTAGTCATTTTTATCGAATTTGAAAATTTTTAAAAATCATCTGAAATTATTCTATTAGCACATACACTAGCAATTTCCTTCAATAATGAATTCGTTTTTATGTTTTACACATATTTATTACTCTTTATCTCAGATTGAAACCACTCATAGGTTGTAAATAAGGGTAGGTCGTGTCACAAGATTAATCCTGACCCCGGGGCAAATTTACAGTTAATTTTTATGCATAATTAAAGAAAGATGTTGAAAGGTGCTAAAATATGTTTATTCAAAGGGTGTTATAATTAAGAGAGAAATGTTTATATAACACTTAGATGTGTGTCACTGTTAGTGTATGGTATTGAAGTAAAACAAAATTCTATAACCGGAAGTTGTTAAAGTAATATGACACCAGTTTTGGGTGAAGAAATTTTTTCCATGAAAATTCATTTGGAATACGGTGGTAACTTTACTAAGAAATTCATGCATGTTTCAAGTCGAAATATGTTCCCAACAACTAGAAATCTGCAAATCCGTGTGCATGTTTTTCGTCCTCGCCATTGTTGTCGAGACTAATTAACTTTCGGTTGTTTGGTTCCGATGATTGCCGATCATTATACCTCGTGAAGAAAAATTTGGTCCGATGATTGCCGATCAAGAAAACATAAACGGATGTGTTCGATTTGCATTTCAATTATCTCCCTTTTGGAAACCTGGCTGTCAAAAGTAGACATTTATTTTTATGTTGATATGTTTTATTGATATATTTTGTAATGATAAGGCTATTTGTAATATATTTATCGTATTTAAACATTGACAACCTTCTTCAAATAAAATTTGTTAAGAAATTTGCAGAATTCTATGATAGATTGAGGGGTTGTCGTGGTCGTGATCATATGGTAGTTGGATTTACAACTACCTATATGCAATCAGTGCCTATCACCACTAATGTTGTCCATTCGAATCCCATTCTGGTGAGGGATACTCGATACAACATTATGTGATCAAGTTTGTCAGTGACTTGCGGCAGGTCTGTGGTTTTCTCTCGGTACTCCGGTTTCCTCCATCAATAAAACTGACCGCCACGATATAACTGAAATATTGTTGAAAGTGGCGTTAAACACCATATTTAAATGTCTCCCTCGTAACTCAAATCTCTCGTTACAGTTTTCTAAATGTCACATGGATGTTATAAATCAATATCAAATCAGGTACAAGATATATAGGGTCTAACAGAGGTAGAGGTGCAACTACAAGATCATAAACTGTGAGACACCGGACAATATTATTTAAATCTTAACCGAGGGTGTCTCAGATTTTACGACCTTGCACCTTTCATTGTATTTGACTCTTTTTCTCACAGCTTTCTACCTCCTGTCAATGGTTGTTTACTTTTTGTAAATAAAAAATTATTTCCCTTTGACCAGTAGTTCTGAAAAATGCGAAATGTGGGTCAACTAAATTTTTATAGGCATTAATCACTGTTGTAGCATTTAAGGATGTGGTCTATATATTTTTTTTAATGAAATAAATTTAAAATACTGCCAAGACACAGATGTATATTGATAATTCTAATATGACGTCCTTCAAATGGTTTGGGTCCAAACCCGTGGTAAAATATGCATATATTGGTTTATCAGCTGATCGGCAACGTCATAATTTGCTTTGGCTGTTCAAATACCGTATTTGTCCTATTAGAATAGAAATAATTCATGGAGGCTTGAATATATATTGATTTTACCACGGGTTGGCCCTTTATGCCGATAGCTTACCCCTCGCTATCGCTCGTGGTAAAATATTTGGCATAAAGGGCCAACTCGTGGTAAAATCAGTATATATTCAAGCCCCCATGAATTATTTCTTAAATTTACATTTTACTTCCAGCAATGGAAAAAAATGCGGGAAAATGCTTGTGTAGTTTGTCTTACCCAGGAGCCTGGGTAATATAAAAAAATCTTTTTCACCTAAATTAACAGACTACCAAGGGGTGAAAAACTAATGGACTACTTTATCCAAGAGGTGAGAAATTGACTTCTTGACAATTTATATATTTTGTTATGCTAATTTCATTCAGCAACAATTATCAATCTGGAACCATTATCTTTACCTTTCATTTGTGACGCCTTCCAGACTGTCTTCGTTAACTCGTAGCACATGGTCACCTGCCTGCAGACGACCTGGAACAAACAAATTATCTAGCATCCCACTAAAATTAATGGTGTTAATTCCCAATGTCACAAATAGACATTGTGAATACCACACACACATAAACCCACACACAACTTATCTAACAGACTTATCTGTCTTGCATAACCATTATTTTGTTGCCTCTCCAAACAGGTATCAAAATTTGTTCACGCCACGATATAACTGAAATACTGCTGAAGTTGGTGTTAAACACCAATCAATCAATCAATCAATCAATCAATCAACCAAACAGGTATCATTATACACTTATTGACCTTTTAGTTGCAACACCCCTCAGGAAACAGTTCTTATGATGAGCACAGGTCCTCCAGCCCAAGACCAGTAAAACTTTGTTCGAACCAGTAATTGTTTTCAGTTTTTATTGAGAACCATATAAAAATAAATTTGAATATTGATTCGGACCAGTAAATTTAAATTTTCATTTCGAGGACTGGGGAAAACCTGAAGTCAGATCTTTACATATCTCACTGCTTATATATCTTGTAGTATTGTGTTAATGCAATGTATTTGGAATATATTTCCGACCAAAAATAGATTGAATAAAAAAAAACTTTTTTTGCAATTTACGATAGAGTTTTTCTCAGCAGATGGTCAGGTTTGAATGATTAATATCAAGAACATTAACAGTGGCTTCATGTCCCATTTTCTGGACTACAAGTCTACATGGGTTTATGTGTTTCATAGGTCTATGGTGTTCAACACCACTTTCAATAATATTTCAGCTATATCATGGTAGTCAGTTTTATTGGTGGAGGAAACCATAGTACCCTGAGAAAACCTTCAACCTGCCACAAGTCACTGAAAAACTTTATCACATAATGTTGTATTGAGTACTCCTCACTATCAACAGGATTCAAACTCACAACTTTAGCAGTGATAGACACTGATTGTGCCCATGTAGTTGTAAATCCAACTACCATATGACGGCCCACCAATGTATTTGGAATATATTTCGGAGCAAAAATAGATTGAGAAAAAAAAAAAATCAATAATGATAGAATTTTTCTCTGCAGATAGTCAGATTTGAATTATCAATATCAAGCACATTAATAGAGGGCTCATGTCCCATTTTCTGGACAACAAGTT
Source organism: Gigantidas platifrons (assembly GCA_002080005.1). Lineage (NCBI taxonomy): Eukaryota > Metazoa > Mollusca > Bivalvia > Mytilida > Modiolidae > Gigantidas > Gigantidas platifrons. The sequence continues at coordinate 942,823 of MJUT01015950.1, read as the reverse complement.
TACATTGATATTTGGTTTAATTCATTAATTGATATATTCTCCATGGGCTTATAATGGAAAAATATCTCTTAAATAACATCTTGAACTGTATTCAAAAATAATGTATTCTATTTAAATGACTTTTCTTACCATCTATATCAGCTAACCCTCCTGGCAAAACTCTTTTGACAAAGATGCCATTGTCTTGTCTACCATCCAAACTGCAGCCTCCACAAATCTTTATACCTAAACACAGATTATATCGATAAAACAAACAAAATCAAAGCCTTTGATTAACTAGAGGCTCCCAGGAGCCTGCATAGCTCACCTGGGTATAACAACATCAGCCAATAAAACTTGATAACTTTGGTAAAAAAAATAAAAGAACCGCCTAGCGCATGAATGTGCGACGTATCCCCCTGCACTTGCATAATATTTAGTTTTATATATTTATAGAAAGCAGCCTTGCAGTCTTAATGTATAACATACTTACAACCCACATGCAAAGATTATTCAAATATATCCATGTTTACTAAAGTTATCACATAAACAAGACACAATTATCAAAATTGGTGATTTTTAACCAAAAACTAACATTTTCCCCCAAAACACTTGCTTCAAATATTTCCATGTTACAACCAATCCAAGATAATGATAATTACAAGCTACTTGCAAAATATTATTAAAATCTATCCATGTTTACTAAAGTTATTGCGTAAACAAGACAATTCTCAAAATTGGTGAGTTTTCAACCAAAAACTAAGATTTTCCTCCAAAACCCTTGCTTCAAATATTTCCATATTAGAACCCATCCAAGATAATGATAATTACAAGCCACATGCATAAAATTATTAAAATCTATCCATATTTACTCAAGTTATCGTGTAAACAAGACTCAATTCTCAAAATTGTTGATTTTTCAACCAAAAATTAAGATTTTCCCCCAAAACCCTTGCTTCAAATATTTCCACGTAAGAACCCGTCCAAGATAATGATATTTACAAGCCACACGCAAAAAATTATTCAAATTTATCCATGTTTACTAAAGTTATCACGTAAACAAGACACAATTTTCAAAATTGGTGATTTTTCAACCAAAAACGAAGATATGCCCCAAAACCCTTGCTTCAAATATTTCCATGTTAGAACCCATCCAAGATAATGATAATTACAAGCCACCTGCAAAAAATTATTCAAATCTATCAATGTTTACTTAAGTTATCGTGTAAACAAGAAAGTGTGACGGATGGACAAACAGACCGACGGCCGCTATTACTATATCCCCTCACCGCTATCGCAGGGGGATAATAACAAATGTAGCCCTCGTCAATGCAGACCCCTTCTCCAAAAAAAATTTGGGCAGGGGTTCCCCCTTTAATGTAAGTTATCAAAATTGCTGTTAAAAAACATATATGTCAATGATTCTCAAAATTTAGCTTTTGCTACTTCACATCATCTAATAGAGTTGCCTCCCTTTGATTATTTGAGTAACCAAAAGCAGTGAGTCAACAAAAAAATGCATTTCAACAGGAATAACTCTTCACACAGTTGTCACACATTTTCAACTGTGGGGAAACGTTTTGTAGATCTTGACATGCTGAACATTTTTGCAGTTTAAACTTTCCCTCTATCTCTAATAGTTTTTGAGATATAAGATGAAAGTATTAAAATTTAGAACATTTTGATGAAAAAAGGGCAATAACTCCAAAATGGGTAATGGGATTTACTTCAAAATTGTGGGATAGGTAGATCTTGACATGCTGCAAATTTTTGCAATTTAAACATAACCTTTACCTCTTATAGTTTTTGAAATATAAGACGAAAAGTATTAAAATTTTACAAATTTGATGAAAAAAGGGCAACAACTCCAAGATGGGTAATCAGATTTACTGCAAAATTACAGGGTAGGTCGATCTTGACATACTGAACATGTTTGCTGTTTACACTTAACATCTATCTCTTATAGTTTTTGAAATAAAGAACGAAAAGTATTAAAATTGTGAAAATTTGATGAAAAAAGGGCAATAACTCCAAGACGGATAATCAGATTTTCTTCACAATTGCAGGGTAGGTAGACCTTGACATGCTGCACATTTTTGCAGTTTAAACTTACCATCTATCTCTTATAGTCTTTGAAATAAGGAATGAAAAGTATTAAAATTGTGAAAATTTTATGAAAAAAGGGTGATAACTCCAAGATGTGTAATCAGATTTTATTCACAATTGCAAGGTAGGTAGACCTTGACATGCTGCACATTTTTGCAGTTTACACTTATCATCTATCTCTTATAGTTTTTGAAATAAAGAACGAAAAGTATTAAAATTTTGAAAATTTGATGGAAAAAAGGGCAATAACTCCAAGATGGATAATCAGATTTTCTTCACAATTGCAGGGTAGGTAGACCTTGACATGCTGGACATTTTTGTAGTTTCAACTTATCATCTATCTCTTATAGTTTTTGAAAAAAAGAACAAAAAGTATTAAAAGTTTGAAAATTTGATGAAAAAAGGGGAATAACTCCAAGATGGGTGATTAGATTTTCTTCAAAATGGCAGGGTAGGTAGATTTTATCATGCTGAACATGTTTGCAGTTTCAACTTATCATCTATCTCTTAAAGTTTTTGAAATAAAGAGCGAAAAGTATTAAAATTTTAAAAATTTGATGAAAAAAGGGCAATAACTCCAAGATGGGTTATCAGATTTTCTTCAAAATTTCAGGGTAGTTAGATCTTGTCGTGCTGATCATATTTACCCCGTCAGATTTCTGATATTATTAACGGTTTTTGAGTTATTACCAAAAACGCACAATTTTACCATATATGTTCTATTTTTAGTAACAGCTGCCATGTTGATTGGTGCATGGCTTCACCGGACACAATTTTGAAACTAGACACCCTAGTGATGATTCAGACAAAATTTGGTTCCAATTGGTCTGGTAGTTTCAGAGGAGAAGATTTTTGAAAAAGTTTACGACGGACGACAACGGACGCCAAGTGATGGCAATAATAATTGTGTACACAGATTTACATTTCGTCTGTACATGTATCTTACAAGTAACTGTGGTCATCATATACATTTTAGAGTATAAAGGACTATTCCTGCTAGTTTTGGTTCAAATTGGCTTAAGTACTTTAAGAGAAGATTTTTTACTGATTTTTTGCTGAACTATGCTTGTATATAAACACTTTACAAGTCATTAGAAAACTCATCAAAGTTGATACACAGATCATTGTGCAAACACTAAACAAGACTTTAGAACAGTCATCATATTCAATACACAGATCCATACTTAAACATTGTATTAACACATTACAAGACATCAGAACAGTCATCAAACACATACATGTACAACAGAACAATATAAAGATAAGATAAAGATTTACCATGACCTTTAGAACAGTCATCAAATTTGATCCATACAGATCTATTCATAAACACTTTACATGACTTTCAGAATCAGTCATCAAACAGATACAACAGAAGAATATAAAGATACATTTGTAAGATAGAGACTTACCAAGACATTTTTTAGAACAGTCATCAAACAGATACAACAGAACAATATAAAGATCAGATAGAGACTTACCAAGACCTTTAGAACAGTCATCAAACACATATAACAGAAGAATGTAAAGATAAGATAGAGACTTACCAAGACCTTCAGAACAGTCATCAAACACATACAACAGAACAATATAAAGATAAGATAGAGACTTACCAAGACCTTCAGAACAGTCATTAAACACATACAACAGAAGAATATAAAGATAAGATAGAGACTTACCAAGACCTTCAGAACAGTCATCAAACACATACAACAGAACAATATAAAGATAAGATAGAGACTTACCAAGACCTTTAGAACAGTCATCAAACAGATACAACAGAACAATACTAGAGGCTCAGCCCACTGAGCCTGTATCGCTCACCTGACAATAGAATGATACTGAAGCAAATTTCAAAGGGAGATAATCATTACCTTAACTGTTTTCTATATTTATGCATAAAAGATAATGTATTTGCGCCAGGTGAGCTAAAAAATTATGAAAAAAGGGCAATAACTCCTAGACGGGTAATAAGATTTACTTCAAAACTGCAGGGCATGTAGATCTTGACAAGCTGAACATGTTTTCAGTTTACACTTAACATCTATCTCTTATAGTTTTTGAAATATAAGACGAAAAGTATTAAAATTTTAAAAATTTGATGAAAAAAGGGCAATAACTTCAAAATGGGTAATGGGATATACAGTCAAACCTGCCGTAACGGTCACCTTTATATAACGGTCACCTGCTCATAACGGTCACTTTCGTG
>MJUT01015950.1:903827-937553 GCA_002080005.1 Gigantidas platifrons | reverse complement strand
CAAAATTGCAGGGTAAGTAGATCGTGACATGTTGCACATTTTTGCAATTTAAACTTAACATCTCTCTCTTATAGTTTTTGAAATATAAGACGAAAACTACTAAAATTTTAAAAATTTGATGAAAAAAGGGCAATAACTCCAAAATGGGTAAAGGCATTTACTTCAAAATTGCAGTGTAGGTAGATCTTGACATGATGCACATTTTTGCAATTTAAACCTAACATCTATCTCTTATAGTTTTTGAAATAAAGGACAAAATATATTAAAATTTTAAAAATTTGATGAAAAAGGGCAATAACTCCAAGATGGGTACTCGATTTACTTCAAAATTGCAGGGTAGGTAGATCTTGCTGTGCTGATCATTTCTACCCCATGTCAGATTTTTGATATTATTAACGGTTTTTGAGTTATTACCCAAAAACCTGCAATTTTACCATATGTTCTATTTTTAGTAACAGCGGCCATGTTTGTTGGCCGAATGGAAAAAAATGAAGAAGTTTTATAGAGGATCTTACATAGATGCTTCCTGCCAAGTTTAGCTCCATTTGGCCAAGCAGTTTCAGAGGAGAAGATTTTTTTAACATTAGCCAATCAAAAACAAGAATTGCCCTTGGCAGACATATTTGTTGGCGGAATGGGACGAAATGAAGAAAATTTATAGAGGACTTTATATAGATGTTTTCTGCCAAGTTTGGTTCCATTTGGCCCAGTTGTTTCAGAGGAGTAGATTAAAATATGAAAAAGTTAACGGACGGACGACGGACGCCAAGTGATGGCAATACCTCACATGACCCTTTGGGTCAGGTGAGCTAATAAAGATAAGACAGAGACTTACCAAGACCTTTAGAACAGTCATCAAACACATACAACAGAACAATATAAAGATAAGATAGAGACTTACCAAGACCTTTAGAACAGTCATCAAACACATATAACAGAAGAATATAAAGATAAGATAGAGACTTACCAAGACCTTTAGAACAGTCATCAAACTCTATCTCCTCTGCTGCTCTTGTGACTTCTGATTGGTCTTCCTCATTGCTAAGGGATAAAACAGAAGAGAACTTTTCATACAAGAGGCTCACTTGAAACTGCATAGCTCACATACATGTAATATTAAATTATTTGTGTATTAAGTAAAGTTTGGGTTCATTCAGGTTTGTGATTTCTGAGATGATACATCTGCAGTTCCCTCCCCTCACTGGGTTCTGCTAAAAAAAATTATGAAAAAAAAAGACAAAACAACGAAATGCAAAAAGCAACATTATAAATGACAGACGCAAGTAATCTCGACCTATAACACTGCCGTTATTACATGCCGATACAACAGTCATGATGTGATCAAGTTTGTCAGTGACTTGCAACAGGTCAGTGGTTTTCTCCGGGTACTTCGGTTTCCTCGACCAATAAAACTGACAGCCACAATTTAACTGAAATATTGTTGAAAGAGGCATTCAACACCATAAACCAACCAACTATATTTACATGCATGGTTGAATTATCATTTACAAAATGTATAAAAAAAATGTCAAAAGCCTTAAAGGGTGTATGCTAAAAAAAAACACAGCAAAGTCTACGAGATGCATATCTCCATGTGGTAATAAGCATGCAAAGTTTTAATCAATTCCCCATTAAAATTACAAAGAATTGCAAGACAAACATTTTTTTTATGAAATATTATATATCAAAAAGGGCAATAACTCCTTCAAATATTATCCCATCAAATTGCTGTAAAAGGGGGGGGTATGGTGTTTAATGTCACTTTCAAAAATATTTCAGTTATATCGTGGTGGTTGCTGTAAACTGTAAAGATATGCAATATTCATAAAATACTGAAGAATTGTTGAAAGTGACTTCATTTAAGCGTCCACAAGCGTCCTGTAATGCATTCTGAATATTTTTACAAGTCGTTCTAATCCATTTTCGATTTGGTACCAGATAAAGTCTTAAGACTGTACATAGACACTGTATTAGACACATATGAATAAGTATAGGATGTACATTTGAAAAATCCAAATAATGGCTGATTTATGTCATCAGCAAATCCCTAAATTAAGCCAGATTTAACATGATGACACCAACCTCAGTCCATTGGTGAAGTGTTCTTCTCTATCTAAAACTTGAGTTAAACACACTGTTGCTGACATAATATTTTTCTTTAATTATCACCATCAGGAACACTTTTCATATATATTATATATACATGTGATATACAGAACCTGAAACAAAAACCAAATATCTATATCAGGAGATCATTAAAAAAATATGGTTTGTTGTAATTATCATTACCATGGTAACCCTATGCCTGTTCAGTTTATTAAATGAGTATAGTACACATTGTAGGAAATTATTTTTCATTCTTCCAAATATCTGCAAACCAGAGGCTCACATGAGCATGTAAAATTGTTTCTATTGCGTGTAATTTAATCTTCATATCATATTCCTCCTTAGAACAAAAGAAAATAATATTTCCATGCCTGGTTCTTCAGAAGATTTAAAAAATTTTCCCAATGCACAATGGAAACCGAAGGTCATCAAAATGAATGCATATCAAAATGCCTCAACAACCAAAACGGTAAACGTCTCCACTTTTTTCGAAACATAAATCATCTGACAAAAACACCCGTAAATGAGGAGGATCCTCATCATCACAATAAGTTCACGACAAATAAAATTATGCTATAACCGTGCACTCTTCATCAAAATAAGGGACCTAAAATAATTGATAAAGAATGTTATACCCTTGTTATATCCTCACAAGTTGATGGTTTTTGTTTGTTTGATGGTGTTTAATGCCACTTTCAACAATATTTCAGTGATATCGTGGCGGTCAGTTTTATTGGTGGAGGAAACCGGAGGACCCTGAGAAAACCACAGACCTGTCGCAAGTAGCTGACAAACTTTATCACCTAATGTTGTACACCTTGCCCTGAGCAGGAGTCAAACCTACAACATCAGTAGTGATAGGGACTGATTGCATATATAGTTGTAAAATCCAACTAACATATGATCACAGCCCTGACGGACCTCCATATGTTTGGTCACAGTCACATTTAACAAACTTTTACTTTATGAACTGCTTTCTGTTCATTATATCAGATCAAAAGTATAACTATTAATGAATAGAACTCTATGAAAAGGTTCACAAAAATGTAGATAGACGGTTATCACGGATTCAGAATGCAAAATAATTTTGACCTCCATTTCACAAACAATGTCCCAATCACGATTCACATGAAAAAAAAATACTGACAAAACTGATCATATCATAGGAACACATTTAATAATATTTTGAATTGCAAAAACAAAGAGGGCCCGGGTGGCTCAGTGAGTTAGGTAGTTGGATTACCCAACAACTCATACAAGCCTATCACCAATAGTTGAATACAGCATGGGTTCGCATCCGGCTTTGTAAATTACGAAAAGGGTGCACTCGACTCGCAGCCGCAAGTGATAAAGTTTACCAATTGCTTGCCCATGGTCGGTGGCTATCTCCTGATACTCCAGCTTCTTCCACCACTAAAAGTAATTTAAAATAGAAGGCAAACATATCTGATTTAAAAATTTGTACTTCTTGTAGAGTATCAATCATTAAACAAATTTTATATTCTGGCTGGAGTGAAACTGAGCAAACTGGTAAAGCCACTAAACTAAAGGGGTGAAACTACTCAATACCCAGTGTCTGAGGTTTGGAAGAGTACATTGACAACAACCCCTCTCAATCTCTACAATACAGTGAGTATATTGTCAGTGCAAGTGGTAGTTTAGTGAAGTTAGACCAACTTCAACTTCAAGGAGTCCGAGTTGACTTATCAATAATGAATATCATGTTCATGATCAAATACAATATTTACTTCGTTTATCTAGATCGCTTTTACAACTTCAAACTGATTGTCATAATGAAGTGAAATGGAAAGTCATTAGCGTTTGAGGCAATAAAATTAGGAAAACATTTTCCAGATAAAAACTTACAAAAGTTATTTTTTTTCCAAACCGGAAACAGGAATTGTCTGAAACGCACGCGCAAATTGCTAATTTTCCCGAGATTCATCTAACCGCCGCCATAACAGCTGAGAGGTTGTTTATCGGCTCAAACAAAGATCTTCAGAAAACAAAGATGCTGAAGGACTATTTGTGACAATTTCCCAGTTTCTTGGTTAAGTCCAGTTTGTAAAAATGAACATTCGAATTTAAAATTAAACATGAAGCTAAAAGAATCGAATGGTAAAAGATAAATAAAACCTGAAAACAGTGTCGCTACAAAACCACTGACAGTGACACTTAACATAGGTTTACCGTTTCACGCATTAGCAAATACACATTAAAAACCGATTCGAATTTTCTGTTGGGCAAAACATGGGATCAAGAGGAGTTCCAGTAGACAAGGTAACTAGTCATAATTTTAGTTACTTGCTCAAGTTATGGACACTGACTTAAGATTAAGTTAAGACTAACTTCCCTAAGCAAGGCTAAAGCCTTGTGTAAGAGACCGGTTTGTTTACTATCATTGTACAACCCATTGAATTAAAGTTTACAGAATCAACATGCAACCAACTAAGAAATCCCAAGGGAGGACACCATTACATGCACATCTTCACTTCAACTCATTCTATTTTTATATGGGTGATCATATGGTAATTGGATTTTTAACTAACTGTGCAATCAGTGCATATCACCACTAAAATTGTGAGTTTGAATCCCGCTCATGGCGAGGTGTACACAATACATCATTATGTGATAAAGTTTGTCAGTGACTTGTGACAGGTCGTGTTTTTCTCTTGTTTGCCCCACCAATAAAACCTACCGCCACAATATAGCTGAAATATTGTTAAGAGTGGCGCTAAACACCCTAACTCCCTATTTTTATTTGTCTTCAATATCCTACTTGATCGCTTGCAGAGATTTTTTTCAGTAATCCCATTTTAACTTAACCATAATGCACATCCAATTATCGATCCAAACATTGGCGAGTTCCCATTTGGACAGCCTCTCACGACAGTTGAAGTAGATACTTCTTACATTTGTAAAAGATGAATGGTACATTTTATTTCAAACATTGTGCATTTTTCATACAATGAGGACTTTTTTTTATATTGGAAAGAGGTGGGAAACATAATCTTGTCATTGTATGAAAAATGCTGAAAGTTTGAAATTCCATGTCAGAAGTTTCTACTTCTGCTCTTGTGACAAGAGAGGCTGTCCAAATGGGAACTCACTGATGTTTTGATTGATAATTGGTTTGTTTGTTTGATGGTGTTTAATGCCACTCTCAGCAACATTTCAGTTATAAATTGTACTGTATGTATCATGGTGGTCAGTTTTATTGATGGAGGAAAAGCGGAGGACCCAGAGAAAACCACTGACCTGTTGCAAGTCAGTGACAAACTTTATCACATAATGTTGTACATGTACACCTCGCCCTGATCGAGTGAGTGATTATTGTTTAACGCCAATTCAGCAATTTTCCATGTCATGGCAAGAACAAGTCCATTTTCAGTGAGATGATGATGAGGTCTGCTTTGTACTAGACCAACATGCTGAGTTAAATTTTTATAGTGCTTGCTCACTGAAACAACAGTTCGCGGGTAGACATGTCGCTCCACTCTGACACATTATTCTGATTCCAAGCCAACCAGTCTTTGCTCTTTCTCCTTAATGCTGCATGCTTAGTGGAGAAGCAACAAATACCAATTTTCTTTTCTTTAGTTTGTCCCAACCGGAGCTCGAACCCACGATCTACAGCATTCGAGGCGAGCAGGCTATTCATATCGAGCATTCATTACGCCACCGATGCGGTCTCGTCCTGATCGAGATTCGAGCTCACAACATCAGTAGTGATAGGTACTGATTGCATAGGTAGTTGTAAATCCAACTACCATGTGATCACGGACATGACAGCCCCTATTGATAATTGGATGTGCACTGAGGTACCCCAAGGGATTGGTAATTGGATATGCACTTGAGTACCCAAAGGATATCTTGTATAAACTGATCATGACAATCCATTCATTGAAATTTGGTATTGTCAATAAAAAAATCTCTGAAAGCGTTAAAATAGGGAATTAAAAAAAAAATGGATTTGAAAGTTAATGAAATGGAATAAGTCCTTTTGTTTCCATTGGGAATGTTTTTGATGGAGTTTGAGATAATCTGTTAGATTATGCATTGTTTTGCTGGAGGTTGATTTCAGTTGGTCTTGATTTAAGTTCACACTAGAATAATTACCAGAATTTCCAATGGCCATGTATTTTTAACCAAAGTTTGCTCTTAATAGTTCTTGACCTCAGCCACAGTGGTCTGTTGAAATTGTTGGTTTGATCAAAAGCCAAGATCAAGAATGCTAGGGGTCGATTTATCATTATGGGTATGTAGTGCAGTTTTTGTCGGTCTGTTTGTTAACTTGATTTACTTATCGTCCTGCTTTTTGTGTAATTCCCATTTTTCCATTTTGCATTCATTTATTTCAATATTAATGCAATCACAACTTTTTTTTACGTGAACTGACCAGTGAACGAATGTTTCTCACACATTTTTCCAAAAATGGCCATTATATTACACAAACAATCAACTCCTACTGTGATGGACATATCACTTTTCTTTAGTGATAATTATAAATTGATATCAGGGTTTTTGCTCCCCTTATTTTACTGCCGAATTCGGTCGCATTCCCAATGAAAAATAGGGTCCATTTTTCCCAAAATCAGTCAGATAATTCCCAAACTGATTGGAGTTATTGTCGGTAAAAATCCAGATTTAGTAACCGTTTCTGGAAACGTTTTTTTTTATTACGCGATTACATATCCGGTCATCTGTAAGCTTTTTATGTACACTCGATCGTCGTTCTTTTTTCACATAAACATGTGTCACAACAGTAAATATTACCTGAATAAAAACAAAGCCTAAAGAGGCAAAACAAACACTGTCAATTGATTCTTTTTTTGTGACAACGAAAAAGAAGAAACCCGGGGTAAATGATGATGAAATCAGCATTTGTGAAGTCGATGTCAAACTCACTTATCTTTTATTACAGAAAGCACAAATAACGTTAAAAATTCGGAGTTGCATGAAAGTCATTCAACACTCGTTAAGCAGGATATGAGAAGGTTTAGTTCACTTAAGTATGAGCAAAGTTTTCCTGGTTATCCTCATTATAGTTGTATTAAATCATATCGGGTTATTTGTGTAAATATTGTGAACTTTTTCAAACTGATCCCACTAATTCATCCATCCTTTACTCTATGGAAAGGAGCTTTTCATACATGTATATGAATTTGATTAAAACTCTTCTGAGGTAAAGATTGACCCAAATGAATTTGGAAGCTTTTGATATGATCCATGGAAGGAAAGGACAAACTGTCAGATAGTAATCTTGACAACTTAGTGGACAAATTCAAAAATGAAAAGGACAGATACATGATGTTGTAATTGAGTGAAATAAATTCTACTGCAAAGTTATTTTGTTTATTATTGCCTAAGTTAATTTCAAATTCATATTTTGTCGATAAAAATGTCGATAAAATTTCCCAATTTAGGTTAGGTGGCAATTCCAAATAGAGCCAGCAAAAACCCTGGATATAGATAATATATAGTTTATCTACATGTACTTTCTTACTTTTTTTTAAATATAGGATTATAGCAAGTAAATGCACGAAAAAGTTCGAAGATATGTAAAATTATTAACACAACCAAAGATGTGTACATGATATAGACATAATACTAAATAGATAGGTGTATACTATTATGTAAAGTTTGTCAGTGACTTGCCACAGGTCAGTGGTTTTCTCAGGGTCCTCCGGTTTCCTCCACCTTATAACCGCTATGATATCATGTTAAACACCAACAAATAAACAAGCACTATCTAGATAGTGATTTGTCTATCACAGTGATTTATCACTGGGTGTACTGAGCAATATTCAGGACACAGAACAGTAACTAATTCTAATATTTTTACATACAGTAAAAATCATCATAATTTTATTCGACTGCAAGTAATAAAATCATTGATTATGAATAAAAATGAAGAATTATTGCTGGTAAATCGTAAATTCTTTAGGTTGATCTTTTAGTTGCTGAAATGTGAGGATTTGTATTAATTTTTCATGTTGCGGAAACATACATTTGTATTTGTAGCTGTGAATTAATATTATTTCATAAGGGATGTTTTGTAAATTCTTATACTAGTTTCGACCCCGTTCATGGCAAGGTGTACTCAATACAACTTTGTCAGTAACTTGCGACATGTTGATGGTTTTCTCTGTGTACTCCGGTTTCCTCCACCAATAAAACTGACCGCGACGTCTGAGCGGGATTCAAACTCACAACATAAGTGGTGATAGACACTGATTACATAGGTAGTTGTAAATCCAACTTCCATAAGATGACAACCACCGGCCCCCTCAGGAATACATGTAGAAATTTAATTCAAAGAGTTCAGAAGACATTTCTGAAAATTATGGTGAGTCCTACATTTTGTATGTTGCACTATTATTAAGTATCTAAAATTTGAAAACTTTGATGATTTCTTGACTTAAAATGGTGAGTCCAGGAATCATCTCGATAAGTTGCAAGGATCTCTGCCATTCAAACCAAAAATTCATGTTTTTATCAAAGAAAATCTGATCTTTTTTAATCTTTATTTTGCAGATTAACCTAAGACTTATATTAGTTAGTGGAAAAACAAAAGAGTTTTTGTTTTTACCAAGTGATTCAGCTGCAGATATAACAGACCATGTGTATACAAACTGGCCTACAGGTATATATATTCTGTTGTCTTGTACTGCTGTCTTTGAGGAAGTATCCTCCCCCTCTAATTAAATTACATATACACATGTACAGTCAAACCTGCCTTTGAGCACAGGGGCCAGATGAGTTTTTTCTTTTCATGTATACCTATATACCTATATACCATCAAGAGTACGAACTCTGCAGTATTCAAAATTTAGGTATGTCTTGTTTAACTGAGTAGAAAAAAATACCAGAAATTTTATATGTATAAAGGTGATATAGACTGGAAGCTGAATATTTTTTCTTTAGAAAAAAACTTATTTGAACCCCGTATGTCCAAAAATAAAAAAGTTACAGCAGACCAAGTCCGTACTTTCTGCTAAAAATGGCCAGGTTGGACAAAAGGGCACTTCTATATAACAAATCATCATGTGTATCGTCAAAAATAAGAAATATGGAAAAATACAGCAAGCATCTAATTGTAATTAAATTGATGTATATTATAGGTATGTAATTTACTATAAAATATATGATTTCTTCGGCTTTGGTAATCTTTACTAATGAAACATTCTTTAAACATTATGTACATCTGACAATATGTTCATGCTTGATTGAATAAATTATAATCATGATAATTTGAGAGGTAATTCTGATGCATGGCTAACCATTTTGATGCAATGTTTGGCCAATAGGTTATTAAGACTATATATAATAAGAGAAATTAAAGAAATATGATAATCTAGACAACTGTTTAATGAAGTTTTACTTGCCTTGGTCCAATGGCAATATGTGAGGACTATTAATTTATGGACACAGATCTACATTGTACATTATATTATCAGTTATAATTGAGGGTGAGTCATGGTCGTGATCATACTTGATTTAACATTATATGAATGATAAGATTTTCAGTCAGTGACTTGCGACAGGTTGGTGGTTTTCTCCAGGTATTCCCGTTTCCTCCACGATGTAACTGAAATATTGTTGAAATTGGCGTTAAAGCCCATAACCCCCCTTTATAATTGTTTGCTTAATTTTTTTCAAGAAAATCTAAAAAGAAAAAATATGCTCCAAAAAAATATTTACTGTGCGAAAAGACAAAAAATGTAAGACAAATGAAAAATTCCAGTGGATTACCAGGGTACTTTTTTTCCATGGTTAAATTATGACATTGAATTTACAATAATTTGCTGTTGTGGCGATATACATATAGTTGAGAATTCTCATTTCGTCATGCTCATGCCAAATTTATAGGGTCATCATGATCACTCATCATATGACTTTTGTTACTGGTAACACATTCTATTTAGTTGACAGCTCAGATGAAAATTAAGTTGATTAACAGGTATAATAACCTCTATCCATGGTATAATGGTTAGTATGCTCGCCGTGATTGCCGTAAAGCCAAAGACTATAAAATTGGTATTTGCTGCTTCTATGCTGACCTCGCCGCATAAATGAGCAAGAGCAATGACTGGCCGACATCGTAGAAACACAATGTGTCTGAGTAGAGCAACATATCTACTTGTGGACTGATGTTTCAGTAAGATTAACTTTAGCATGTTTGTCTAGTACAAATTAAAATGGATATCATCATCATTTCATCTAAATATAATGTTCCCGCCATGATATACAGAACCTAAATGGTCTTCTAGGTGTCTAAGATAACATTAAATTTGTGCATGCCATGATATACAAAAAAGTAGCTGAAATATTGCTAAAGTTGACATTAAACACCAATCAATCAATCATATACATGTAGTATACATACATGCCAACCATTACGATTTTTCCGTAATTGTTACGAATTTCGGGCCAAAATTACGGTGTTACGGTCAACAGTCTACTTGTTACGGATTTCCGATTATTGCCGGCCCGGAACCGTTCCCCATTTAAATATCATTGTGATCATTTAGACGCTTCATTGTCTGTTAAAATCACGTAAAGATAAGTGCTTGAGGGATTCCGATTATTAAATACTTTTGGGTTTCTTGGGACTATCTATAGTAGAAAACGATCTATCCATTTCTTGTTCGATCCCGAGTAGTTAATGAACACAGCACGATTTTGTCAATTTCACGATGTCTGAGAGAACAAGTGAAGCTTCTGCAGCAAAGAAAAGGAAACTGGGACAATGATTTCGTCCCGAATATTGTATGAGTTCCCTTGCCTTATGAAATCGACACAGGAACATTTTGCCTATTGCAAACAAGACTTTTCCATTCAGCATGGTGGTCGGGATGAAATCATTTGCTCATCGCTTTGCGTCTGTAGTACGATTATGGTAAAATTTTATGAAAAATTATGATTACTGAAAAAAATCACAAATTACTGACATCTCAAATTTTTGTTACTGATTGCACCAAAAAGGGGTTGGCATCTATATGAGTATACAGAAGCTCAAAATTACTCATTTTGCATTAATCACTCATTAAATTGATTATTATTGCTCTTTCACTATTGAACAGTTTAACAATAATACAAATGTATATATATATTATGATTATGGGTGGTGAATGCCACTTTCAACAATAACTTTTGTTTTTAGCTGACCTGACCCAAAGGGACATGTGAGCTTTTGCCATCACTTGGCTTCAGTCATCGTCATAAACTTTATAGTCAATCTTCTCCTTTGAAACCACTTGGCCATTTTGAAGCAAAGTTGGCTTAGATCATCCTTAGCTTATCTGTTTTCATAATTGTGTCCAATGATCCTGCCATTGGCATTGCTGAAACATTATGGATTTTGCCGATTTTTGACAAAAATATGCCAATTATGCTGATTTTTACAAAAAAAATCAATTGTAAATCTTCTCTGAAACCACTAGACCATATTAAATCATACCTCTTTTAACCTTATGTCTGTCAGCTCTGTCCTTTTTCCTAGATGGCAGCTGTTACAAACAATAGAATTTTATGTATTTGACTATTACTGTTGTATTTAAAGTCTAATTAAGCTTAAATTTACAGTGCAGCTACATGACAATAAGTTGTTAAACATATCTTACAGCTTTTTCTGTTGAAATTTTGTTTTAGTTGATTTATACAGACTATGCAAATTAGGCTTATTTTTATTAAAGATTACATTGAAACCATATGCTCAGAAACTAAGTGTCCAAGTCAAACCAAACTGGAATGGAATGGTTATTGGATGGTCCACTTTCAAAATTTTAGCCAAAGATGGCAGCTGATACTAAAAATAGAAATTACTTAAATTGACCAATGACCACTTTATTTTAAGGCAAAATGAGCTCAAATTTAAACTACTACTGCATGACAATGGTTTTTCTTTGAAACTATTATTAGCCAATCTATGGATTATGCAAATTAGGCTTATTTACATAATAATAAACACATTAAAATCTTCTACTCAGAAGCCATTGATCTAAATGATACCGAATTGGAATTGCAGTGGATTTAATTTGGATGGTCAAAAATTATCTTTCACAGCCCTTTCTCCATCCAAAATGGCCACCATTACTGAAAATAAAAGTTTTTATGATTGATAAATTACAGCTTTATCTTATATAACGGCAACGCCTACATGTCCTTGGTCATTCTAAAAAAGCTTCAGGAATAGTCACTATTTTGCATTTGTCTATTACATTATTATTTCATTAAAATAAAGTGCCTGTATATCTTGATCAGTTTTCATGGATTTAGTACACTTTATGGGTACATGTCATTAAAAACTACATTTCAATGTTAGGACCAAGAGAGTTTTAACTTTGGACTGAGGTGAGATACATTGTACGTTAAGAAATTAAATCCCAAAAAAAAACAGATAAAAATTATTTTAATGTCATTTTTTTAGGTCAAAAGATCAAATTTTTACTCTGATACAATTCGCAAATTTTGTTGTTTAATTTGTTTCCTGTTTCTGTTAAATGTACTTATTTTGTGAAGTAAGCTTTAGTACATGTACTGGTAACATCCTGAACTTTTATTTTTAATTTGTATCCACAAATGTCTGCTTTAAGCTTAATTAGTATTATATAATAATATCCAATATTCCAATATTACAATTAAATACTAGTATATTATGTAAAACTAATAGTTTTTTATCCATATTGTCTTTGGAAAATAAATCATGGACTAACAGTCACTAACCCCTCGTGTTTTAACTTCTTCAATGTATAAAAGGTCGTGTGAATAATTGTATTTGTATCTATTGACTTTCATATAGTACATGTATATACAAATGTATATACATGTGTTATTTATAAATACTTCATTAAGTACATGTTAAATAAATAATGTAGTGATTTCTCCATATAAGGCCATTGGCATTGATTACATATATGGATGTATATTTCCTGATATATTTCTGTTGCCTTACTTTAGTAAGGTATCAGATATTGATTCTATGAAGTGGAAATAGATTATATTTCCCTATAAATGTAAATACAATATTATATGTATAAGTACATGTATATATGTAGTTACAGTCAAACCTGCCCCATGTGGTCACCTCTATTAAGCAGTCACCTGTATTAAAAGGTCACCTTTTTCTTGTCATAGAAAATTTCATATGAATTGAACCTCTTTTAAGAGGTCAACTGTCTTATAAAGCCATTTTTTACTTTTCCCCAAAGGTGACCTCTCATTACAGGTTTGACTAATTGTTACATGTACATGTATCTATCATATTTATGTGACATTAATTTCATGTAGACCTTTTCGCATTAATCTTTAAATTAATATTTTTGGTCCTTTATGTGTTCAATAATTCTTTTTAAGAAATAATTCATGGAAACCATAAAGTTTGTATCCCAAGCTATAGTTAGTGGGTAAAATACAACAAAACGTTAAAACGTTATACAAACTACGGATTCTATTAATTGTTTTGATTCTAATAGGAAAGAAAAAAATCTAACTTATTTTTTGAAGTGGAAATCAGTAATGAAAATGCATCTCATTCATAACATAATCCACTAACCTTCTACTAAGGAGTAGAATATTGTTTTTTTTCACTGTACAACTGGAAGTGTGGAGTATGTAAGCTCAGGGATCACTCTTTCAGACATACATGTACATGTGCTTAATATATACACTATTGAAGGAGTTATTCCCCATTATGACTTGCAAGTATAAATTTATTTTATAAGGTTGGTTGAATGGTGTTTAATGCCACTTTCAACAATATTTCAGTTATATCGTTGGGGTCAGTTTTATTGGTGGAGGAAACTGAAAACCATGAGAAACCACCGACCTGCCGCAAGTCGCTGACAAACTTTATCACATAATGTTGTACACCTCGCCCAGAACAGGATTCAAACCCACAACATCAGTGATGATATGCACCAATTGCATAGGTAATAAATCCAACTACCATACGATCACAGCCACGACAGCCCCTTAGGAATATCTGGTATGTGTACATATACAAATGTAGATGTACATACGTACATTCAATATATTGGATAAAAAATATTTATTCAAAATTAAGAGTATAGGGTAGAAAAGTAAGGCATGTTTTTCTGTCGAGCTCAAAATTTTCAACTATTAGCACTTAGCAAAAACAGATTTATTTTTAAATATGGCAGGTGCTATTATCTGATGTCAATATTAAATTTTCTTTTATGGTTAAGTATCAAGCATCTTACACACATGACCAACGTAGCGTGAGTGGATGGAGGACACAGGTTATAATTAATTGAAATATTGATACACTCGACCTACACAAACTATTTTTTAGCCCCCTACAATTACTGTAGAGTGACTAGAAGAATGCATTCTGTCTGTCTTTCCATCGGATTTTATATTATTACCTGTTACACGAAAATAGTTTAAGGTTGTTTTTTTTAAATTTAATTAGGGCACAATAGAGAGGTAAAGCATGTGAAATAGTATTTGTAAAAAAATTCCAAGATGGTGGCAATTTTAATACATTTTATTAGCGATTTTTTTATTTATATAACTACTGTACCTGTAGCAGAAAGACAATTTAAATATATTTTGCATGCATCAACTCTTCATAGCGCACAATGTCACAATGATCAGGTGTTGCATGCAAAATATTTTTTGAAAAGCTCAAGATGATTGAAAGATGACCATTTTGGTGAATTTTATCTATGCGTTTGTACATTTGTATGTGGCCACATGTAATTGTAAGGGGGTCTGAGATCATGAGCTTATATTTTGTTATGAAGTAAGTTCAAAGTGAAGGACATGTAATTATTTTTTTTTTGTGTGTGAGAAAACATTAAGATGTCTAAATGGTGGCCAGTAATTTTGAGAACATTTGACCACAGATATGTTCCACTTGTCATAAACACTTTCCTGTCCTTTCCTCATTAATGAATTATCTCAAGGTTTGTAACTAGAGTAGCACGATGAGTTCCACTAGTGGAGCAGGAACTGCTGACCCTTCCGGAGCACCTGAGTTCACCCCGGTTTTTAGTGGGGTTCGTGTTACTTGATCTTTAGTATTATGTGTAATGTTTTGTGGATTCTGATTACCCCTTGGTATCTTCAAACTCTTCTTACATTTTCTTGCAATGATATGTAAAATCTAGAGTAGATGTATTGCTTTGTCAACCTTATCTCATTTGTTTTTATTGAATTGATATTCTTAACAGTCTACTTCACGAACTAACTCAATAAAGCGTGGCGTATCCCCTCGCCTAATAATTTGACCCTTTGACCTATGACCTTGAAAATCAATAGGGGTTCAGATTCTCTTAAAGACTAAGTACATGTATGTACATGTGCCAAGTTTGGTTAAATTCCACTGAAGGATGTTGATTCTAGAGTGTTCACAAGGATGTGACGGAAGGACGGACAGACAGTAGCATTACTATATCCCTTCGCAACTTCGTTGGCAAGGAGATAATAAAACAATCACAAAACTTTTAAATCCAAATATGACTTCTAAACTAAGACCTTTTTCTGTCATGAAAATAATTATTTAAAGAAAGTTTAAACTGTGATGGTCAACAATTCCACCAGTATTAACAAAACGATCAACAGCCTCTTACCTCAGACCACGACATGGCATTAGAAATCAAGTTCCTGGATTGGGGTGCACAAAAATGTGGCAGGTTATATACCAGTTAATCGTGTATATATTGTATATTCCTTGTTTTTCACATGTTTGAGAAAAATCTGAATTAAAAAAATCATAATTTGTTTGTTAGTAAAGCCACTTTAAGCAATATTATTACATGTCTAATGAGTAACCATGTTTGATTTATTGTCAAAAGAAGTCAGAATTCTCAATAAAATATTGATGAACCACTACCCAAGATACGACACGGACAAACACCTTGGTGACAGACCACATACAACAAATAGAGGTTCGCTATATGCTAAATACAAGCAGAAAGACAGAGCACGCCTCTATAAAAAGTAATATGTCCACATTACCCAATGAAGGTAAGCCGGATGTAAAAGCCCAATAACTAACTAAAATATTGTTTTAACATGTTTAAATTTATATTTAATAGAATGGTCAGAAGAACAGTTACCAGGCAGTAACATACTAAGGTTGATATACCAAGGAAGATTTCTACATGGAAACGTAACACTGGGTGGTAAGTTAGTAATAGCAACAAATATAAACATACATTTTTTTTTTTTTTTTTTTTTTTAATATTTCAACTTACATGTATATTTAGAATTTACAAAATTATTATTGGGAACAGGTTGCAAATTTCTTATATTTCTGAATTTTGTATTAAACAAAAAATGCACATATTTTGAAACAGCCACAATTTGTACAATGCATAATATAATTTAATACAAAATTGATTAATATCAGGAAAATATGTGTTTCATGTACAATGTACATGTAATGGCATGGATACACATGTAAAATATTGCACTCATCATAATAAATCAACTGCTAGACAGAGATAAAGTTGTGATATGAAACAGAAATAAAGTCCTGATTTGTAACAAAAATCAAGTCGTGATATGTAACTTAATCCTAACATGTCTATAGAATTATTGAAAATAGATAATGCTCAGCTTATTGGTCAAATTATATGTATTACAGACAAAGCCTTACTTGTTTTGTATAGACTGTTGACTTATTTATTATACATGTATGTGTTATTTTGGTGATTGGTATTTAAGAGTTTGAAGATACCAAAGGGGTAATCAGATTCCGTAAATCTAAGAAGGACAGACAGCACAATGGCCAAAAGAAAAAGTACAAAAGGACAAACAACGATCTACAAAGCATAAACATAAAACTAAAGATCGAGTAACACGAACCCCACTAAAAACCAGGGGTGAACTCAGGTGTCATTTTATTTATTTATTTGTTGAAGTGTTAACATGATAATGCTCTCAGAAAGACATTGATTTTTGTACGTTAATTAAATATATGATCAAGAACATATATTTAAGTCTTTAATGTAACACTTTGGTTTTTTAGCTTTACAGTTACCTGTAGGAAAAACAACAGTAATGCATCTTGTAGCACGAGAGAATTTACCAGAGCCAAATAATCAAGGTAGATAACTCCCCATAACAAAAACATAATTTAGACCTTTACTACAGTAATCTCCCCTCTTATAACGTCACTCCAACCAAAGACCACCTCTCTTATCAGGCCAGATTTCAGATGCAGTGAGATAATCAAATGCTACTATATTGTCTTCCTCTAGAGAGGCCATCTCTCTCATAAGACCACTTCTCTTATCAGGTCAGATTTCAGATACACTGAGATAATCAAATGCTACTATATTGTCTTCCTCTAGAGAGGCCATCTCTCTCATAAGACCACCTCTCTTATCAGGCCAGATTTCAGATACACAGATAATCAAATGCTACTATATTGTCTTCCTCTAGAGAGGCCATCTCTCTCATAAGACCACCTCTCTTATCAGGCCAGATTTCAGATACAGTGAGATAATCAAATGCTACTATATTGTCTTCCTCTAGAGAGGCCATCTCTCTTATCAGGCCAGATTTCAGATACACTGAGATGATAAATATGCTTCCTCTACCTCTCCTATGAGGCCACTTTTTCATTACAGAAGGGGGTGACCTTATAAGAGGGTGGCTACTGTAATTACAATTCAAATATTTTTTTAGCTTTTAGCTTTATTGTGAAGTTCATGCAAAATATCAAATTGCTATATGGTTGTTCACCCTATTTTAAAAGTGCCACCCATTGCTGCTGTGTATGTTGAAATGGTATCAACTCTAAATAGCATATTATCTGACTTTTGAAAGAATTTCAGATTTAGCTTAATGTCAGTTGTTGATCTATATATATGGCTATGGTTATTGTGTTTAATGCCACTTTCAACCATATTTTAGTTATATCGTGGTGGTCAGTTTTATTGCTGGAGAAAACCGGAGAAAACCACTGACCTGCTGCAAGTCACTGACAAACTTTATCTCATAATTTTGTATCAAGTACACCTGGCCTGAGGGTTGATCTATATATAGTAAGATGCTTTGTATTCAAATTAGTGACGTAATTTGTCTACTGCATTTTCATTGGGTAAGAATGTCTTAGACATCAACCAATGGTAATTATGTATGTTGAATGGAAAATTCCTTATGAAATATTTACTGAATAAGTACTTTATTTCTGATGATGGTCAATTAATCACCTTGGAGTCAGGTGGAATCTATTTTTCACATTGAATTTCAAGGTACATGTTATTACGAGTGTTAATTTTGAGACATTTTAACAGCCTACAATATGTTGGTAATAAATTTCATACAGTGAGTACTGTTTGCTGAGTAAATTGTGCTGACTATTGCTTTTTACATTGTAAACATCTAAAGGATTTTTGGTGAAACTCGTAGTAATTTGTGATTTAGGTGACATTCTGAAATGTAATATCAGTCTTTCCTTTAAATTTTTTCAAGCCAAATTTCTATTTATTCAAGCACATTCTCTTATAATTTTCACTTGCCCCGGACTTCGGGCATGTGGGTTAGCATGAAGACTGCAATATTTGATTGGCTGGGTCTCAAATCTGAATTGTTAGAGAACAACTCAGTTTCAATTTTGTTAGAATGGTTATGATCCTGGGGTGGTGGTCCTTAGCAAAATTTACATTTTTCGTGAAGATGGCCATCAAAGTTTAACGGAAGACTCTGTGCCTGTGGTCATTTAAAAAGAAATTTGATGGGAATGTTCCTTGGATAGATTGCTAAGGGGAAAGCAATGAAATATTTTTTCTCAAAATCTAGAAACTTAATGGATCCAAAACTGTATACATGAATAATCTTGAACTGTCCCTTATAAAGTTTTAATTTTTTTTTGTGGATTGGGAATCCTAGATGGCAACCTTTTTTAACATAGGACCATACTTTTTTAGTCTTTAACTACAAACTGTCCACGAAAAACCTGTTCAGCGATACAGGCTCAAACGAGCCTTTAGCTCTTTATTCTACCATAATCAGGGATTGAAATTAGTTCAGATTTTTGTCTAGACTACAGGGCTAGGAAGAAACAAAAATCCCTAGACCTGCAAGAAATCCACTAGACCTGAATTTGATGTGTTGTTATTATAATTAAAACAGAAAAAAACTTGCCATTTCAATCTGATGTTAACTAAATCAGTGTACTCCTTTTAATATCAGAAAACAGAATAGTGAGATGGTTTTGTTTTTGTGTACATAGTATGATGGAAAATCTAATTTAAATAAATGTATATGATATTCCATTTCAAATTGTGTCATCACCTTACAGTAAAAGAAACTACTATTCAAATAAATTTACCACCCCTTTGCACATGGTATTAATATTGTGAACATTTTGAATAATCTCACTGATGAGATTATTCAAAATGCTCTGCATACCATATTCTATAGATACGATAACGTAACCCTCATTCCGCTTGTGCTCCATTTAGGGTTACGAATCGATCTCATTCAACGTATGGGAGCAAATTAAAAATTTCGTTCCGGGAATATTTCAACTTTCTTTTTGCATATCTGGTCATAATTTATTATTCCCAACAATTTCTAAGTAATGGTGATATGAAATAAGTGTTTCAATACCTGTTTCTATCTTCAAGACTGCCGGTTTCGTATTTGAAAATTGTTACTTGTCCGCCATAACACCTTACGTAGACTCTCTTGATGGGCGGAGCCTATCCATATATGGATCTCAATGCCAAATATGGAAACCGTTTACTACGAATTTACTATGAATCGATCCAAATAAAGATATCTCCAAAACGAGGCAAGTGCACGTAAAATAGCAACTTGTAAACAAAATGTCGGACAGAAAGAAGATTTCATGCATTCAAATTTTCAGATGGATATAAGTCTACCATGGATTGATGCAGACTTTACTTAACACCTCAAGGTTTACCTAAATATATTTATCTTTCAATCCCGTTAATTTTTCCTACCGCTTACAACGGAATTAGGACAAAAAACCGCCCGGTGTGAATCACTCCGGGCCCTGCTCCCATACGTTGAATGGGATCGATTCGTAACCCTAAATGGAGCACAAGCGGATTGAGGGTTACGTTATCATATCTACATATTCTAGTGCATCAAAATTGGTAGCTAAAGCACTGAGTATGTTTAATGGAATAATGATTAATCTATGTAATGTTTTGTTTGTTTTGCTAATGCTTTAATGCTTTTTACTGAGACATGGAAAGGCTGTACAACTTTAATAACTATATTTCAAAAATTTCATTTCATTTGTCCTCTGGTTCCTTGTTTTTTCATGCCAGTCAAGGGTATCCTTCTTAAAATTATTGGTCCCCGATATAAATTTGCCGTCAGCATCACCACGTCCGTACGCTTTACAAAACTTGCAAAGCATCAAGTCATTTTCATGTTGTAACCATTTATATACGGTTAACCAATGTTCCTGGAATGTTCGACGCCGCTTTGTTTTATCGTAAACTTTATTTTGTTCCCTTATGTCATCCGCTGTCCGTTTTTGGGGCGTTGGTTTAGAAACCCCTTCAATGTGTCTCCACATTTTGACATTGATCAATATCATATAACTTCGCACATATGAAATTATCGATCTCGTAATTTAAAGCGTTTTGGTAATACGGTGATACAAATAATTTCAAAAAAATCATACTGGACAGCATAACTTCCGGTAAAATTGTCTAGACTGACGGACCGGTAAGATACAAGTTATTGCTAGACCGTGACTGATTTTACTAGACACGGGCTAGCAGACCAATAGTAATTTCGAACCCTGATAATAGATTAATATACAAACATAATAAATAACAGAACGAAAACCTGATAATTACTTAAGGTATATAAGAACTATGGGAACAGGACAAAATCCCCCTGACAAATGGCCCCAAATAAATCTGAACAGTTGAAAAAAGACACAGAAAATAAAAGAAATGCATGACACAAAAACATTGACTTTAATTTTCATCATTATTGGGTGGCTTTTTTTGGGGGGGGGGGAGGGGGGTGATTGTCAATATTAGTCAAATATCACTAACATTTGTTTCTTCTTTTAATTTAGGTCAGTTGAAAAAAGATAAAAGCGGAGAGAGTGGTTGCGGTAGTTGTTGTGTAATACTATGATATCTTAGAACACAATGGACAACTCTTACTAGTCTGTGATATTTAGTACCAAAGGGGAGGCTACTCTCCACAGCAGATCTGTAAATCATTTTATCCTTCTGCCAAACATAATAAAATTGTATAGGAATTAACATATCTGACATACACTGTTGATGTTGATTGGCAGTTATAAATAGCTACACTGTAAGACATCTCTTTAATATCAGAATTGCACATTATTGCTACAAGAAAGAAGATGGACATGGAGTGACCAGCTGTTTCTACAAGAAAGGGTCAGGAAACGGGATTATTTTCCAGTTTTCATTGGTGATATTATTATGTTTTTATTAATGTTCACTAAAAAGGTAGATAATCTATAATGTCTATAATTCTTTGAAAAAAAGGGGATAACTACCTCATATTGTATGAAGAAAGATGGAAATGCTCAAGAAGTCTAAAAATATTGCAAAATATGTTTTATTTTATTTTTTTAAAGTCTTTCAACAATTAATTTTCTAAAAAAGACTATGCATTTGTTCTGAGAAAATGAAATGGTTTAATCTGGAATCAGATTAATGAATTCCATATAGTATTTCAAAGAACCGGTATAGTAATTTTGAAAACAAAAATAGACAAATACTTCAAACAGAAAAAAAATGATTTTTTTTTTTCTTCAATCTTCAATCCTTAATATTAATTGGAGTTGTGAAATATAATAGCATTGAATTGTATTAAATGAAAATGGTAAAGATTCTGTGCATTTCTGTATTGATTAAAACGAGTGTACATTTCAGATTTACAAATTTTGCTAGTCTTTATTGTGACTGACAATTTTATTCTGTTTTTTAAACTTCAAAATTGTTTTTGATTGACACAAGATGAAAGAAACACATCATTTTTTTTTGTTAATTGTCATATGTTACTTGTTAAACCTGTACATATTTATATAATATATGTAAATTTATTCATTTTATGTAAAATGTGCTACACTGTTTGACTCATTTGTGTTAGAGTGTGACTTGATTGGCATGAAGATATGCAAATATTTTCCTCTTGCTTGAAGAAAAAACAACATTCAGTTTAATAGCATTTTTAATTGTAAAAGATATGGTTCGTATTTTAGCATGTCATTTGAATTTGGAAGATTAGAGAATAAAATGAAACCCCTGAAATCAAAGTACAGTATGATTATTGATATGACTGGCTTCAATTTAACCTTCTTTAATTTTTTTTGATAGGATCCTCTAAAGTTGACCATCAGTGCATTTGTTTTTGTTTGCTGAGCAAAACATGCAAATACATTGAAGACCAATTAAAATGAAACATAATTACAATTGTAAAATTATGATTTCATTTTAAATTAATTATAATTTTAAGTATTTATGCGTATGCAGAATTCCTTTCACATTCAAGCACTAAAAATAAATATATATCCGAATAATTGTTTGATCAAACGATTCACAATCACACTATTTTTTTTATTCCCTGTAGCATATGATTGGTCAACATTGTAAATGTGACACCCAAAAAAAATGGCTGCCTGTAGATGTATTTATTTCATGTTTATCTGTAAAATACATAAGTTTCTGGTATACACATTTAACAAGAAACGGTACAACATTTTATTTAACATAGGTTCACATATTTAGCACACTAAAATATAAATTTCTGATAACATTTTATTTACATAGGTTCACATATTTAGCATACTGAGATATAAATTTCTGGTAACATTTTATTTACATAGGTTCACATATTTAGCACACACAGATATAAATTTCTGGTAACATTTTATTTAACATATGTTCACATATTTAGCACAGTGAGATATAAATTTCTGATAACATTTTATTTAACATAGATACACCTATTAAGCACACTTTAACATTGAATCAGTAGATATATCATCCCTTATTGTAATTTTAATGAAAGTGTACATGTGTTCGACTTCTAGACAGAATGAATGTTGTATAAAAGAATTTGATAGTCTTACTGTTATTTACAAAACACTGAAAAAGGGGTTTAAAATGTCTTCTAAAATAGACTCCCTGAACAGTTCAAATATATTCCCCTATCTTATTGTGCAATTTCTTTTGTATAGCAGGTTCAGATATATAGGCATAAGGATGAAATTGCCCAGCCATTGATATAAACAAGGAAAGATATAGATGCCAGTAATCGTGAAAGAGCAATCCATTTAAAAACTCAAATAAATCTCCTTTAATGCCTTTCTTAATCTGACAGTCACTACAGGATGACCTGTAGACCTAACTGTAGATGAGTGATAGTTATTGAGTATAATTATACATTTAAGTCATTTTAAGTCCTTGCCATCAGTAATTGTTCACTCAATATATGTTGTCAACAAAACCTTTCCAAACCAAACCTTAGGACCAGCTTTTGTGTTTTTGTTTATACAGGTTTAATTAACAAAGATTTCCCACATTGGGACTTTATTTAAGATTCTGTTTTATACAAGATTCTTGTTTATTCAGGGTTTGGTTTAGACATTTTTCACTGTATTTCAATGTTGGTACATATATATACATATACTAGACAGATGATAGAACGGTTGAGCGATTTCATCCTTGTACATGTCCCCTAGGTTGAATGACCTATAAGTATATATACTTGTGCAACAGTATGGACAGTTTGACAGATAAGCTAGTCAATTTCAGAAAACATTTTAAGCCCTGTTTAAAGTTTCGTAAATATCAGTAAATTATTTATGAAAGAGCACTGTTGTTATGAACCAAACACCACCTATTATAAAACGCTCAGGTTCACATACGATAGGACGATATTTTCTTCTCCTTTGATGGTAATTGTATACATTTTGTTTTTTGTTCACCCACAAATTGTTGAAAACATATTTGTTTCTACTCTCTAGATAAATAATGTTTATTATAAAAAAAAATTTTAAAGACAATTTTGCAGACTTATATTTTCAAAGATTTACAATTATATATGTTAGAGAATACAATTGTAAAAAGGTACGAGTTAGTAAATGAAATGATTTTAACAGGATAATAATTTATTATCACATATCAAGCAAAATAAACGTAGAACAGTTATAGTGCTTTTATATCCCCCTTAATTTAAATTTTCATGGGGAAACAAAATGTGATTTGAGCTTAATCTTAGAATTTGACAGTTTAACTTTCCGAGAAATTAATGACAATTTAGTCCCAAAGTTCAAGAAATCATACCTTAATATGTAGTTGATCTTATCGAAGGTCGCTAACTTTTATGCAGGAATATAATTGAACCTGTGTCCCTCATCAACCTGAGTAAATGTTTTTTACCATTTTTTCTCGTTTCTGATTTATTCAAATATTTTAGTATGATCTCACTCATTAGACATTTTTAGTCATCGAATTTGACCAGTTGTAGAATGTATGTTTATGCAATATACAATTAATTTAAATTTTATTGCCGAGATTTTTTTTGATAGGCTGTGGAGGGAAGTAAGACTGTGATTAATTTAAATATAAATATTTCTTTCTGAAATGTTGCTTGCTGTATACTTGATAATGATATGAATTTAGGAAGCCTTTGGGATTTTTTTTCTTAAATTTTTTTTTTTGAAGGTTTTATAACTTTTTACCAAGTTTCCGTGAGACCATATTATACAGTAAAACCTGGATTAACATATCCTCCTTGAGACCAGCTTTTGTGTTGGGGATAGACGGGTGTTTAGTTTTACAAGTTAAAATAAAGCAGATTTTGGGCTTTATTTTAAGTTGGTTTATACAGGATTGCGTTTTATTCTGAGTTTGGTTTGGTTTCACTGTACAAATATGTATGACTTGATACTGCTTTTTGCTGTAAGACATTCAACATTATATACTCGTTCAAAATTTTCTGATTGACGGCCACAATATAACTGAAATATTGTTGAAAGTGGCGTTAAACACCATAAACCAAATCAAATCAATATTTTCTTACCAAACACTAATAGAGAAAAATAGACAGTAGCTTCTATTAAAATTAAATAACAAAGAATATAAATTTTGACACGGCATACATATTATAATTTCAGGTTTTAACTTGACTGGCTGTATTTATTTTAAGGAGGGCATATGTAATAAAATTCTAACAAGTATAACTAGTCACAATATACTGTGTAATGAATTTTACACAATATGTTAGTTACTGCCTTTTTTTTTTTTTAAGAAAAAAAAGAAAAACAAAAGAAGCAGTTTAATTAAATGAAAAGAAAATAATAATTAATTGCTGCTTATTTGATACTGTAAATAAAGTACTCTTGTCAAATATACTCTTAAGGATTTTTATTAAACAAAGGAGTCTGGTTTTAAAAAAAACAAAGCCACACCCTGTTCATCTGGAAATTGACTAATCTTTGTGGTTTTTGTCTCATTGTCCCCCGACGCTTCAAAGTTTTAGTTTCGGGATGATAACTTGTGAGCGAAAAGTCATATGTGTGGTATGCCTTTTAGACACTTCTTACTGAAGTTATTACAGAATAATTTAATATTTGAAATTACAAAGTAACCTTGGTGTAGGGGGGCCAGTGGCCAACGGCCCATTATAAATTCAATTTATATTGATTCAGCTACCATTTAGTTTAAAAAGAAAGTTGTTGGTTAAGTTGTAAATTTGGAATATATGAGGTTTTTTAAATACATAAACATATCTGTATGCTAAATTTATAATGGTATATATTTGTGATGTTTAATAGCATATGGATGACAAAATAAAAGAAAAGCATTTACTAGTAAAAAGTCATTCAGTAATATTCCTTTTATTATATTGAAATAAACAAGATAATAACAGAGAAAAAAAAATAAAGACAAGCATTTACTAGTAAAATGTCATTCATTGATATTCCTTTTATTATATTTAAATAAACAAGATAATAACAGAAAATCATCAGCTGAATTTAGCATTTTTAATACTTGGTGCACCATAATGTAAAAGGCATCAGAAAATGACAACACTTTTAAACTTTTATTTTTCAATCGAGTGTTCAGTTTTTTTTATGATTATACTATACATAACATACAACATCAATGTAATAAGAAGGGTCGTCCTGGTCGTGATCGTATGGTAGTTGGATTTACAACTACCTATGCAATCAGTGCCAATCACTACTAAAGTTGTGAGTTTGAATCCCGTTCAGGTAAGCTGTGCTCGATACAACATAATGTAATAAAGTTTGTCAGTGACTTGTGACGGATCAGTGGTTTTCTCCGGAAACTTCGGTTTCCTCCACCAATAAAACTGACCACCACGATATAACTGAAATATTGTTAAAAGTGGCATTAAACACCATAACCCTAACCCCCTCATTATAATTTTTTTTTTAATCAATAATTGCACAGTCTTTCTTTACTTTTTCTTTCTTTCTGTGTAGATCTTCAATTCTGGCTGTATTTTATAAATTAAGCATTTGTTTAACCACAGAATATTTTTGTGGTCAAGTGTAATGTACACAATGTATATGAAGCATTTTTTGCCTCTAAATTATTCAGATATTTAGAATGATCTTTTTTATTTTGTATTTTATGTATAATATGTTGTTTATAGAAGTACAGCTAAGCTGTTTCTCAAATTAATTGATTTGATATAGATATAGTCAGTTGCACAATTACATTACTTTGTGTTGTTATTCACTTTTTGTTTTGTTCATTTCATAAATAAGTGTTCTTTTTCATAAGATTGTCAAGAGAAAAAAAGGTGTAAAAATTAATGATCGCTATATAAATATTTTTTTGAGTTACCATATTTTTTGGACTCAATGAAGAGTAAAATTGAATGTTTCATTTTACTTTATCTAGACTTGTAATTGACCGTTTCACGATAATTGTGGTCCTACATTCATCCGGGACATTTGTAAGTGGAAAAATGGTGATAATCGTGACGTCAGAAACATATTTAATTGTTCTATGATGTCATTTTACGGGAAAGGGTATTATTACCACTCACAAATGTCCCGAATGAATGCAAGACCACAATTATCGTGTAAGGGGTCAATTATGAAAATATGTTATTACGGGAAGAAAAGGGTCTCTGTCTATAGTACATGCCAAGTTGTAGTAAAAATATGTTATTTGTTAAGTTGACTCCACAAAGTGTACTACTAATAAAATCTGAAACCATAATAATTGATTTAATTAAGGTAAAGTTATATACAATAACACTGTAGACCTGTATATAAACAAAAATACTCTATTCCATTTTCCAGACATGTCAGCTGTCTGTGCAGCTTTTATATAGATATATATAGATACAGTCAAACCTGTATTAAGAGGTCACCTTTGGGACAAAGAAAAACAGTCTTTTAAGAGGTTCAATTCATATGAAATTTTCTATGACAGGACATTTAAAAGATGACCTATTTAAATACAGATGACTGCTTAATAGAGGTGGCCAAATAGGCAGGTTTGTGTGTATATATGAACTTTCTTTTCAAATTAATTGACCTAAACAATAAGTGCTTATATCTGTTTTAGTCTTACTGTGTGTTTAAAAGGGTTTAAGAAAAAAAGTTTATTGTATGTTAAAATTATTTTGTTCTTAGTTCTTACTCTTATTCCAAATTTGTTTTTAAACAAGCAGCGGGGGTATAAAATGGATTACTTCCCTTGATTTTCAAAATAAGCAGCAGGGGGAATAAAATGGATTGCTTCCCTTGATATTCAAAATAAGCAGCAGGGGGTATAAAATGGATTGTTTCCCTTGATTTTCAAAATCAGCAGCAGGGGGTATAAAATGGATTCCTACCCTTGATTTTCAAAATATACACTATATTGACAATGTTTAGATCAAGGAAAGATTTTTAGAAAAATAACATTTTACAATTTTTATCTTTCATAGAATTTTCCTGTTAAATTTCCTACTTAACAGGAAGTCATATATTATCATTTTATTTTATACAATTTAAAATTACGGTTTTGTAATGATAAAATGTTGATATACTGAAGTGGACAACAGTTTACTATGCATGCATCCAGATCATGCTGGGGGAATGTAAACAATAAATTTAAGTGCAAGTAACAATTCCTTTTTTTTTACACTTTAATAAGAATTCCTGTTTATTCAATACTGAAACATTTTATGTCAGGACTAGTACATTACAACAGATAATTATATAACATTCAGGAGAGTTTAAAGATGGCAATGCACAATGCAATGCAACTAAAACTTCTTTAAATATGACGTAGAAAGAATAACTGTAGTTTTGAAGGTTGAGACAGACATTAACATTAGTATCACAGTTAGTGTGAGAGGACGGGCTGCCATGCTATTGATAATGTATGTCGAGACCTACATAACTGACCTTATTATGTTTATCGGTAACGTCATGTGTTTAACGTCACACTGACCAATAATTTTCAGCATCAGAGTCAAAATTACCATTAAAGAAATGTCATGTAAAAAAATATGTTGATGAATTTGATGTACTAAATTGTTATAAACTTGTTTGTTAAAAAATGATGTTATATTATGGAAGAAATTATATATAAAAAAAATCAGAAGAAAAAAAAATATCTTTGTTCGAGTGTGTTGAATGAATATTAAGTATGTGATTTTAATTGGGATGTGTAGCTGTCAGGATATCATTGTCCAGTTATTTTATATGGTAGGAAGCCTAGCTTCAGTGTATGATGAATATTCATGAGAGGGAAGAAATATATAATGAATATTCATGAGGAGGTAGACAGTTGTATAAATGAAAATATGTTAATCTTGTGATAACAAAAGTGCTGTTATGTAAATTTTATATTGTGAAAGAGTTTTTATTGTCATCCTACACATTTGTTTAGTTGTATCTATATATAATAATTATAAGGCTGTGTCACAGCTTAGATCTAAAGGAAATATAAATATCTATAAACACAATTTAATAAAACATGGTGAAGCTTGTCTAAATTACCAAACAATACATATATGTAAATTTTATTTATAAATTGCTGATTATTTTACATGTGTAAACTAAATACATGTCTATTCCAAATTTTTTTCCTGTATCTGTTTCCTACAAGTAAAACAGATTTCCTAGAACAAACTTTCTTAAAGATGATTCCAATGCTGTAATCTAACCTCTTATAAGAACACCCCTCTTATCAGGACAGATTCAGATGCACCGAGATAGTGAATACTACTACATTGTCCCTCTCAAGAGAGGTCACCATATTTATTATAGGCTACCATACTTGTTCATTGCATAAAGGATGGAGGGGCCCGGGTGGCTCAATGAGTTAGGTCGGCATGGGTTCGTGCCCAGCTTTGTAAATTTAAAAAAAGGGTGCACTCGACTTGCAGCCGCAAGTGATAAAGCTTACCAGTTGCTTGCCCAGGGTCGGTGGTTCTCTCCGGGTACTCTGGCTTCCTCCACCACTAAAGCTGGTCACCATGATATTGCTGGAAGTGGCGTTAAACACCAAAAATCAAAATTCAAATTCATAAAGGGTGGTCTTATAAGAGGAGCAATACTATATAATTTAAAATATTTGTTATGCTTGTTTTCTTTTCTTTTTTTTTTTTAGATTTGGACATTTATTGAATACAATCTTAAAATAATTTATTGACTGACGACTACCAAATAAAATCCTGTATTGTAAAAAAAAGATTTTTTTTATTTAATAACAGTTGACACTACTATTGGCTGTTTATTTTAGATTTGACTGTTGATTATTTTAACTCGACCACATAGAGATAATTATTAGTAAGCTGGGATTATCAGTATCAAATTTAAATACAGTTGAACAAGGGAGATTACTCTTATTACAATACAATCTGATTAAAATCACGTCTGTCACTTGATCCCCTTTACTGATATGTCGTACTGTGGGAGATCTGGAGAAATTACATTACGGTTAACATTGGAGTGACCTTATGTCATTAATATTTAATGATATGATAATTAGGGTGTAACATGCGAGTGACCCTATGCCATTAATATTTAATGATATGATAATTAGGGTGTAACATGCGAGTGACCCTATGCCATTAATATTTAATGATATGATAATTAGGGTGTAACATGCGAGTGACCCTATCCCATTAATATTTAATGATATGATAATTAGGAGTAACATGTGAGTGACCCCATGTCATTAATATTTAATGATATGATAAATAGTGGTTATGACCCATTTTTCCGACCAGTTGGATTTCTGGGTCAAACAAATCAGTTTACTGTCAGTAAGGGGAGCAAGTGGGGGCCATTGTGGTCATGATCTTATGGAAGTTGGATTTACAACTGCCTGTGCTATCAGTGCCTATCACCACTAAAGTTGTGAGTTCAAACTCCGTTCATGGCAAGGTGTACTTGATACAGCATTATGTGATTTGCAACTGGTTGGTGGTTTTCTCCAGGTACTCCAGTTTCTTCCACCAATAAAACAGACTGCCATGATGTAACTAAAATATTGTTGAAAATCAAGGGGATTAAGTGAGTAATGTGATTTTGATCAGGTTGATTACAATATAACATTATGTAAATTCAAATTTGTTATGAGTAATATTTTGTTGTGTTCCTTGTATTTACTATAAATTAATGGAAAGATATTTGTGATTGTACAATATTATTATGTTTACTATGATTCAGGTAACTCCCATTTTAATATCTTCTTTTTTTTTTTGTGGAGGGAACTGGCACAAGTTTGTTTTAAAACAGTATTAAAAGTAACAATGTATTTAATAGGATTAAAATCAGAGCTATCACTTGCTCTCCTTTACTGATATGCTGCAGTTTGGGAGATCTGCAGAAACCCCATTATGGGTCACATATCAGTGAAGGGGAGCATATTTAATCAGATTGCATTTTCATTCTCTTATTTCAATGTTTTATTTAACTATATATACATACAATATAACAAGATACATTAAACACTAACACAAATGTAGGTTATTTTCCTCAGATTAAAAAAATTACCATTCTTTTGCCGCCACGATATAACTGAAATATTGTTAAAAGTGGTGTTGAACATCAAAACTCTAACCCTAACAATTCTGTGTATTCAAAAGTGAATAAATATTTTGGTCTTTCTATTATCAAGATAATAATCTTCTTTTTTTGTTGTTATTGTGTTATATATAAAAAATAATATCTTTTGATCTAATTTGTTTGTTTTGAACAAACTGACAAAAATTTTGAATCCTGACTTTGAATATTTCTTTCTATATTGTACATGTACAATTCACTATCATAGGGGAAGTATTTTTTTTAGACGAGTTTGCCCGTCACGTCTAAATAGATTATAAGGATTACCTGTCTAACTAAATTATAAGGATAATCTTCCTTTTTATTTTGAACACCATTTTAATACAGTATAATTACATACCCGAAAATCCCTTTAAGGGTAAATTTCTGCGATAATAATAGGCTGTTTACTGTCATTAGATATACAGTGATACATGTATAAACCAAACCTCTCTGGGACCAGCTTTTGTGTTTGGGAAAGACAGGCGTTTTATTTATACAGATTAAATTAACTAAAATGTCTTACATTGGGACTATATTAAAGGGATATTAAAGCTCTTTTAACATATATTTTTTCAACTTGTGACGAAGGTTGTTTCTTTTCAATTTAATTGTAAAAACAATCTAAAAATACTTTGCACGCCCATATAATCCCTAATATCGTTAAAATATCATTTAAAAGGATCGAAATGAATTTTTGTCCAGGAAGCAAAAATTCAATTATTGGAAAAGACTGCAAGATATGACAGAATTATCTACGAATTAAGTCACTTTTACAAAGTTTCATTGATAAAAACCAGGTTAATGTTTCATAAACATCATTTATTGAACCAATTGCAAGTTTTCATGAGATACAAAAAATTACCAACATGAGCTTTAATATCCCTTTAAAAGCCCTGTTTTTACAGGATATCTGTTTTATTCAGGGTTCAATTTAGACAAGTTTCACTAGACTACAGCACCAATTTTGTAGATGAACTGCAGGAAGATATTGAATTATTTGAATGAAATGTTAAACCAACAATTATTTTATTTACTAGTAGAATCTTCTTTTTTTTGTTACCTTTACATTTGGATTCTTATTAAGATAATGTAATGAAAGGGACCCTCCCAGATCATATTGTTGTCAAATATAAATTCATTGTCAAATCTCAAATAAAAAGTGATCTGTCATTGTTCTTGAGTTTTTATTTCAGCAAGTTGTGAGCGAGTAAGTAATTGGTGTGTTACTTTGAGTCAGTAAGCAATTTTTCAGCTATATGATGGTGAGAACAAGTTATATTCAATGACATGATAATTATAGCCCCGCTCCACCGGAGGGGGGGTATACTGTTTTACCTCTGTCCGTCCTTCCGTCTGTCTGTCCCGTCCATCCCAAGATATTTTTCGTCGCATTTTTCTTAGCAAATATTGATGGCAGAAATCTGATATTTGGTCACAAGCTTCATATCGGTACCCCATATCGTGGGAAGCGTTTTTTGACCGGTCACATTTCTACTTCCTGTTTGCCGAAGAGCTGGGGTATCTTAAGTGAACATTAGCTCACAGTTCATCTTGTTATGTCTGTTTTGTACAAGACCAACACCCTCAGTTTTATTTTTATATTGCTACCTGGCTGAAACAAGAATCCATAGTTGGAGTTCTATATTGCTACCTGGCTGAAACAAGTATCCATAGTTTGATTTTTATATTGCTACCTTGCTGAAACAAGAATCCATAGGAAGATATGTCTCTCCACTCAGACAAAAAATACTTTGTTCTTAACCATTAAATCCTATGATTAAGCAGCAAATATCAATCTTATAGTCAATGGTTTGACCCACACCCAAACCCATGATATACAGCACCAATGACCAGCACACTTATCAGTTCACCATGACGTAGTTTGCATTTACTGGATGATTGCCATACACATTCCACGCCAAGTACCCTACAAATGTACATAAAGGGCTCCTCTGTCTAGTGCAGCAAGTTGACAAGGGCACCTATAAGAACTATATGAATCATCTGCACATTCTGAGAGATTTTGCAACTCCTCCCCATAAAATCCTGTCCAAATGACAAATGAAAAATAACAGTTCTAAAGACCTATGTAGTTCAATGTTTGACCATTTTGAACCCTTATAGCTCTGAAATGCTAAAAGCTACACAAAATCTGGTGAACTATTGCCATCACTTGGCGTCCGTCGTCTGTAAACTTTTCACATTTCAAGCTTCTTCTCCAAAACCACTGGGCCAATTGGAACCAAACTTAGCAGGAATGTTCCTTGGTTGGTCCTCTACAAAGTTTCTGTTTTTTGTTCCAGTTGGATATTCAACATGGCTGCCAGGGCCAATAATATGCTCTGATTGGCTGAAATTTCAAAGATCTTCTTCTCTGAAACTAATGAACTGACTGAACCCAAACTGTAAATGAATGATCATTGGAATGTCCTTTACCAAGTTTCTGTTTTTTATGCCGATCGGAAATCCAAGATGGCCGCCACTGCAGGACATAAATTAACATTGGATCCTATGGGAAAATGTTCAAATGCCTTCTTCTCAGAAACTACAAATATGATTAAAGCCAAACTGTACAT
>MJUT01015950.1:880379-896609 GCA_002080005.1 Gigantidas platifrons | reverse complement strand
GTGGGGTGAAAAAGGATGTTATAAGTTGCTGAAATCCATCGATTAATGTAAAATACACACTTTTTTCACTTCTTGCACATATTTTGAACATGTTATGTTATAACCTATGCATGGTTTAATCCTAATAAGCTATACCGAATATAGAACACTATTTTTATTAGAGGGCTAAGACCCTACTTTAAATAGACTAATCCATTTTTCGGGGATCCCCATTTTTCGCGGGGAAAATTGATGCAGATGATTGTTGTTTTATCTTGGACAATAGTTTATAAATATAGAATCTTGACAATGTAAAGGGAAGATGCTATGTTATATTTATTCATTTGTTTGATTCTGGAATATTGTTGATCATTGATTTAAACAAGAAAAAAGGAAAAAAAGGGGGTGAATTTTACAGTTAAATAAATGTTATATAATAAATGTTATGGTTCGACAGTTTAACCCGTCACGTAATCTGGGTCACGTTATAATTATGAATATAAAATTCTAAGACAATCTTGCTTGAATTACTTCCCTTTGTTCTAATCCGTGACAGACATGGTTGATGGTAATAAAATAATTATTATATTTTACTTTATTTATTGTGTATGTGCTAATTATAAATGTTGTATCATGCCCTCCAGGGGTCCTGATTTGGAAAAAATAAAGTATCTTATCTTGTATCTTGTAGTATTTCACAATCACAGTCTATATATAATAAATATATAAATAGATCCGCATTTAAATGTGCTGGCTTAGTCATGTGGTTACTTCGATTTTATAAATCATTTATTTACTTACCTGTGTGCTCAATGGGAAGAAGAGGATACGAGTTCGAGTCTTTCATTTCAGCCAATAAACCACTGACGCCATCCAGCCAATTCTTTTATTATTGTTTTTCTCAGTGTAAATTCATTTAATAAATATTCGGTGTAGGTTTATGGTGTTTAACGCCGTTTTCAACAATATTTCAGCCACATTGTGGCTGTCAGATTTATATACCGTACCCGGAGAAAACCACCGAACTGCCACAAGTCACTGACAAACATCACATAATGTTAATAAATATGACTGGATATGTACACAATGTCATTGTTGTATTGGTCGATTTGTTTTTTTTCATATTTCATATTTATTTACTTAATTTGACTAAGCTTTTCTTCATTGTGTCGGAGTAATTCAGATCTATTCACCAGAGTAAAATAAAATAATGTTCAAAAACTTTGTTTCCAAATTAAAAAGTCACATTACTTTCTACTTTATTCAAACGTTCTACATTATTGCTGTTATGTTCGTTTTTGCTAAATCTCTCATTTGACAACAGCATCTGTATATGAAATATATTTCTTCCGTTTTGATGCGTTTCCTATGTAAGACAAGCCATAAAGACAGCTGCGCGTGACCTTGTCTTACATGGCAGTGTCAGCCAATCAAATCGGCCGAGTATAATCAATAGTCCGCTTCTACGACTGCTGTAGTAACATAAATTGTCGTCTTAGTACATTTAAAAAAGCTTCAAATATCAATTTTATCTGAATTTTAAATGACTTCCCCTAATAGATTTAATGCGGTTTTAGATAAGTGTGTATTTACTGCATTGCACGTGGCGTTGTAATACTTTGTGTAGTAAACATGACATTGACATGCGGATGAATGAATGAGATCGACATATGCTTTGTTTTTAAGTTGAAACGGAAGAAACAGGTACTTGCACTCGTCCTTATTGAAGATCTGGGATTTCTTCCTCTCGTGAGAGAAATTCAGCGTCTTTCCATTCGTTCCGCAACGCTCCATTCGTGAAAAGACGGAATTTCTCGCACTCGTGGAAGAACCTATTACTCTCAGTTGATACGATATTTCAGAACTTATGGGTCCTATCAGATTTTCCTTGATATACGATTGCTGGTAACAAGGAAGCTACTGAATAAATGGTTCCTGTTGCATTGGTTAAATCGAAGTCATCACTTCGAACGTTTTACGGTCGACACCATGACTTGATTGACAGTGATGGAATATCTATTTCACAAATGACCACGGATATGTTCCACTTGTCGTAAACACTTCCGCATTCATGACTTACCACCGGGTTTGTAACTAGATGAACATGACCGGTGCCACTAGTGAAGCAAAAACTGTCTACCCTTCCGGAGCACCCGAGTTCACCCACCCGGTTTTTAGTGGAGGTCGTGATACTCGATCCTTAGTTTTATGTGTATGTTTTGTAGATCGTTGTTTGTCCTTTTTCTTTTGGTCATTGTGTTGTCTGTCCTTCTCAAGTTCTATTTGCGGATTCTGATTACCCCTTTGGTATCTTCAAACTCTTCTTAAAATCTACAACACTCTATACTAAGTTACTACATTGGACGTACAGTACATTATCTCATGCAGAATCCTCGCATAGATTTTTCGGACCACTAACGCGGAAACATTGATCTGCGCTTGTATGTGGGTTTGTTATTTCAGTGTAGTTTATAAAACTTCTTTCTTTTTTAAAATACTGAATTAACAAATTCAGTAATAAAGACACAAGTTATAATTAAACTTATGAAGTCTTCTGCATGATCACTCAGGGCCTCCAAGAGAAATTTTGCAAGGCGAAAATTAGCTTGCTTTTGGGGCCCCGGCGACAGACTGGGACAGACAGTAAATATATGTTATACAATGTATAATGAAATGATGGCTTTCCTGGTTTCAATTTATATATGAGTGATGATCAATAACCAGAATTTAGAAGTCTAAGTGAATTTTACATAATTATTTTTCTAAATAAACTAAAAATACAAATGTAGTTGAAAAGACTCCGCAAAAATATATTAAAAAATCAAAATAAAACATCCGTGGCTATGGGGCCCTTCAGAGATTCACATGCTCCTTCTTGGCTCTCCGGGTCCTGGAGCTATGCATCGCTTGAACCTCCTCTCGAAGGCCCTGCACATGACAACCTTTGTGTCACAAAGAATAAATATATATTAGGTATAAAGTTCAACAGAAAAAAATGATTCACAACAACACTTGCATGATCATACTATTTTACTAAGAGAGTCCATAGAACTAGATTAAATTAGGCACTTTTTATTGAAGTGAATGTGGCAAGCCAGGAAAGCGAGCGGTCATGTATATATGTGTATTGTGCGTATCGAATTTGCATCTGTTTCCACGATTTAATCAGATTGGATTTTGGAACTGTTCCGACAGTATGTTATTTTGGAACTGTTCCGACAGTGTGGTATTTTGGAACTGTTCCGACAGTGTGGTATTTGTGTTTCCCGTTTGATTACTACATTGTACAACGTACGCTATTAGCTTGGTGCCGCTGCGATGATCCTGCTGAGTAATATATGTGTAACTGTATAAACATTCTCCCACTAATGAACTTTCCGACGCTATGCTAAAATCGGAAAGATCATGAGAATGCTAAAAATCTAGGAAACTTCTCAGAATGCAGACACACACTAAACAAATTTGGGCTTCCGGCTTCCACATCGTTTCTATGAAATCAAAAAGCTGGATAATTGTAATAAAACGTAGATATCTAATTTAGTCTGCACAACCCCCATTAGGCACACCCAAAGTCAAAAGATTGAAAATCCAAATAATCTAAAAGTCCCTGTGAGGAAGAAAACAACAGGCGATACATAGCTCCGGGACCCGGAGAGCTAAGAAGGGGCCTGTGAATCTCTGAAGGGCCCCTTAGCCTTAGCCACGGACGTTTTATTTTGATTTTTTCATATATTTTTTAGGAGTATTTTCAACAGGATAGATAAATTCAGCTAGCGTCATTTATGC
Source organism: Gigantidas platifrons (assembly GCA_002080005.1). Lineage (NCBI taxonomy): Eukaryota > Metazoa > Mollusca > Bivalvia > Mytilida > Modiolidae > Gigantidas > Gigantidas platifrons. The sequence goes on along the minus strand of MJUT01015950.1, from coordinate 892,844 downwards.
ACGAGGAATGTGAACCTTAGATTAATAATAACTTCAAGTCTAGCAAGTGGTGACATTTTAACAAGAGTTGTCTTTCTTTGTGCGATTTAAAACAGACATTTCTGTGTATTTTGCTTTGTAATCATGATTTATGGGTACAAATACAAATATTAATAGAAATATTACATAATATATATCTTTATTATCAAGCTGACAATGTAGACTATAGCTCATTTAAACTGAAATTACAGTAACAAATGCATAGATCTATTCGTCTCCAAATTTGATTCTTTTGACAATGTTCGCAATTGCGGGTTTCCCCAGGGATATTGCTTCATTTTCCCTTTTCCAGCTGGTAGGTTATTAATCTACATATAAAATATTTAAAAAAATCTTTTGATATATAAAATTAGTTTTGAAAATTCTCTATTTAAAGGCTTTAAAGTATTACTGATGAATTCCAATATGTAAAAACTTCATAATGACAGGCAAAAATTATTTACTTTAAATGTGTACAGCGATTGTTTTTTTTAAACTGCTTTTGAATTTGAAAAATGACCACCCGTTTGTATATTGTAGCTAGTCTGAAACAATATAGCTAAAATATTGTTGAAAGTGGCGCTAAACACCATAACCATAACCCTAGCTATTATGACAATAAGTTTTATTCATCTCGGGAATTAACTATATTTTGTGCAATTTTGTGCCCTCTATACACATTCTATTTTTTAACTTTAATGCATACTGTATACAGCCGTGATGACGGACGCATACATGTACACATATATTTAAATTTGAATGAGCCGGGGCAAGTTTTGCCACCACCATATTTGGGAAAAAAATTAAGAAATGCCGAATTTTTAGCACGGAAGCAAAAGAAATATTTCCACTTAACCAACAGTGTAAGGGTATTCTTTGAAACCAACCAAAATGACCTTTTTTCTTGCTTGACCCATACCGGTACGCCTCTGCGGTGTGTACAGCGATTGTGTTTAGACTGGTTCTAAATTTGACCACTCGCTTGTATATATCGTAGAATTAAACACCTTTTTCCATCTAGGGAATGAACTATATTTTATGCAGCTTTGTGCTCTCCATACACATTCTATTTTTTAACCTTAATGAATACAGCCGTGATGACGGACGCATGTACACATGTATTTAAATCTTAAATCTGACCATAGATCAGTTTAAAAATTAAATTAAATTCATCGTTCTAAACGAAGATGATTTTAATAGACATTCCACAAGTTACTTAGCTACTATCAGTAGAACATGTTTTTACTTATTTAAATTGTCGTCAACCTATCATTATTATCCTTAAATTACCGTTATCTATATTTATAAACTTGTCAACCTAAACTTCAAACAGAAACGCCGCTGTCTTCCGTGTATTCCTCCGCCGTAGATATAGACATGCCTGCACAGGTATTGTTTACCGACGCTATTTGACGTTTATGATGAAAAGAAGTCTATTTCATGAAATTAATTAAATATAATCCTACAACGTACAGCTGTTATAAATCAAATGTTATTCATATATCTACCTGAATGTGCATGTTATTTATACACGGTTCAGTAAACTGGTTAAATGTTTTAATTTTAAAACATCTATACCTATCAATGGTCACACGCAAATATTTACATTTCTTAAAATTTAATTTCTTTTGGTATTTTAAAAATAACTATTAACTTTTAAAAGTTTGTAATATGATCACTTAATTTTGTATTAAACCATTAAACCTACGCATATGTAATGATTTTTACGTTTTTCGGTACAAATCGATTAAACCCGAGCGAGTGACGATGTTCGTTTCGTTCACGTCATACTCACAATCATGACTATTACTGTATTTTCTTGTAAGTTGTCTTTTTCTTTCTTCAAAGAAGTACATTTCAAAGGTTTCGTGCGTTTGAAATCGGCTCGTAATTTTTATAACGTGTGTGTAGAAGGAAAAATTGGGGATTTTTTTTTACATAGACAGCCTATTCTTCTTCTTCTTCTTCTCCTCTGGAAGACTGCACTGTAATGGTTGGATAGTGCAATCTGGAATGCATCGATGGTGGGGCTTTCTGTCACTCCAGACGGAAGAAGATTCCACTCATGGATGGTACGTGGATAAAATGAGAATTTGTAGACATTTGATGTCGCTCTAGGTTGGGACAAGCGTTGTTTACCACGAGTTCTTCTGTCGTTTGGTCTCAAGATGTCACGTACTGGCATCAACATCTACCGACAAATATTGCGCATTTGGGGCTGCATGCTGCGAGTTGTCTTTTAAGTATAAAGAGAGTGGTGTTCTCTAAACATGAGATACATATTCTGCACGCCCCATCTTATGTAAATGATCCGCTCGGCTCGGTACAGGCAACGGACGTCCCTTTCGTATGGCGTTGTAGCAAACAGCGGAGAAACTGGGTTATATTTCGATGACCACTGACTCCCTAAACGTTTTTGTGGCATTGTGCGCAACACATGATTTTGGAACATCTTAGAAATGCGAGGCAAGTCGAGAAGTTACAAATATGTGACCTGAAATGGATCGATTGATTGATTGATTGATTGATTGTTCATTGCACAGAGTCCAACGAGCAGTACATCTATATCCAGAACGAGAACAAGTTCAATCAATAATACATGTACATAAAAACTATATAGAAATGAGGGAATGTATGGGTCAACCGGGTCAACGACTTTTGACCACCACTCAACAGGTAGGGATGACAAATTTTACTCTTTTGTAGCGGTTGTAATGCGACTATTGTTTTTCGCAATTTTCCAAAAGAGGTATTTTGCATTCAGGGAGCATGGTACTCTCCAAACATGTTACCGGCTATGGCTTACGGTCAAGTTTTCCGTATTATAACCGGACAATTCTCATCGAGAGGGCTCCAACCACCCGGGGACGCGCGGCCCAGGTCTGTGGGTTTGAGTACCCAGACATGAAATTAAAAGACATGGACACTGAACAAATTATACTTCTAATTTGATAAGACCTCATGTTTTCAATCATCTGGAATTCCTTAAAGAAATATTTCTTACACATCATTTGATGATGTAATCGTTTAATTTAACAGTTTACATATTTCTATGGACACTTAAATTCCCTTAATACGACAAACGGCGACATTGAATTTTCAGGTTTAGGTTTATGGGGTTTAACGCCACTTTCAACAATATTTCAGTTATATCATGGCGATCAGTTTTATTGGTGAAGGAAACTGGAGTACCTGGAGAAAACCACCGACCTGTCACAAGTCACTGGCAAAATGTATCACATAATGTTGTATCGAGTTAACCTCGCCATGAATGGGGTTCGAACTGACAACTTTAGTGGTGATATGCACTGATTGCACAGATAGTTGTATATCCAACTACCATACGATCACGACCAACAAACTTTCTGTTAAATATCCAACGGAGGAAGAAACAGAGGAAAACAATATGCGATAACCTTTTGTCTGTAACTTGTTGAAGGTCGACGAATGTCATGATTGTAGAGTTGCATGTAATGCATTTAGAGAGTGTTGCACTTTAAATTTATATACTAAGCTGCAAGTCACTTCTCTGTTGAGCAGTTTATCAAAATTGTGTTTCATCTACATATAAATAGATAAAATAAATAATACGAATAAATATGGCACCTTTGAGATTAAGATAATCCAAGCCCAATTCAGCTATAAAACCTGAACGATTACAAACAATTTGCAGATATCAATAATTTTGTAATTTCCATGGAAACTAAAACACGAACGCCTACGACATTTGTGAAAGTTGATGCAATTGATGCACAAATATTGCAGTATGCACTAGGGGGATCGATTACCACTTTATGTACAATGTTATCTCAACTTCATCAATACTATATCATTTCCACAATAGACTGTCGGAGTCTGCTTGATATATAATCGAAGAGTTCATTGTTTTGTAATGTCAATATGACTATCTGTGGTTTAGGTTGCATAATCTTGCACACTTATTTATATGCAGTGGTAAAATTTGGCCGACAAAATATATTGCTGATATTGGAGATCGACCGAAATTACTCTACACGGAACAGACAGTGACCAGACGACATTAAAACACAAGCCAATGTATTTCTTGTAAGAAATCCATTAAATAGGAATGATGGAAAATAACCTACGCAAGCAAAATGTATTTTCCATAGAAATTCGTATAACTGCCCTATAAAAGCAAATACAATGTAGTGCATATGGATTGTCTAAAAGGAATGTACTATATTTGTTTATCAATACCTACTTATGGGGCATATTTTTAAAGACTTGTGAAAATAATGAGACCAACATAACTTAAAAGAAATAGTTGAGCATATTTAAAAAGAAAAAAAAAAGAAAGAAAAAAAACCCAAAAAGCGGTAACTTCAATCTATGGCTCACAAGAGTCTCCCAAAACGGAAACTATATACTATTACTCCTTTTATCATTCCACCCCGAATTTTTGCTTTTGTTTTGTTTAATGCATAAAAAATCCAACTTTAATTTTATATTATTGTTTAAAAAGATAATAAAACATTAAAAAGTTAAAAAGACAACAAGAACCATGAGATGAGCATTTGTCTGTATCCTTTCACTTTTGACTAACTTCTCGTCATTCCCAAGCATGATTTAACCTACCCTTCCGGAGCACCTGAAGTCGCTCCCGGGTTTTAGTGGGTTTCGTGTTGTACATGTAGTCCATTACATGTCTTCACTCTTTTAGTGCCATGTTGTTTTATCCGCTACGATTTCTGCCTGAAAAAATTATGTTCGGTTCGTTTTTACTCCCACTTATTTTGTACGGGTTCATGTTTCATCTGTTTTTTGTATTCACATATATGCATTTATCTAACACGACTTCCATATCACGTGATGTTCGTGTCGTTTAACAGAAACACGAAGGGTGCCACGAGTGGTACAAAGAACTGCTCACACTTCTGCAGCACCTGAATACAACCCAGTATTGGTATGGTTCGTGTTGCTCCATATTAGTTTTCTGTCAGTGTTTTGATGATAATAACTTGTACTTTTGGTCTCTTTCTTTTGGCCATTGCAAGTGTCTGGTTGTGCACGTGGTTGGTGATATTGACGAATGATGCTGCCTAAACTTTTATTTTCAAATTCAATTCATTGGAATAATTTCTATTAAAGGCGACAGAATTTGATAATGTAGCATACGACTCTCAGATTCTACAAGTCGGAAACTACGCTGAGAAGATAGTCACGACAGAACATTCGTTCTAACACAAAGACGCTTGAATCCTCTGTGTGTTTGTAAATCTTCGTGTTAAAGGGAGGCAAATCCGTAAAATGAACTTTACTCTAGTTCATTCACACAGAACAGATTGACTAGATAGAAAGAAACAAGCTTTAAAGTAAATTCTGAAAGAAACAAGCTTTAAAGTAAATTCTGTAGTGCCATATATAACCTAGCAGTTTGCAGTGGTCAATTGTTTTCCGTCTTAGATACTTATAAATATATGAATCGGTCTAGACGTAACAAAAATCAGGTGTTTTACGTGGCACCCGTCCAACATTCCGATGGTCTATAGAACTAACATTGTACACATTCATTCATAGAATTGGATATTAATACGCCAGTGGAAATCTGCCAGATATACGTATAATAAATTACCTGAAGTTTACCGGTATTACGGACAATCTACTTTTACTTACTGATCGGAGAATATTACCATTGAAAAAGAAATGTATGTTATCAGTGTACAGGTTAGAAAATATAATAACCAAATGTGAGAGGTTAGAAAATATATTAACCCAATGTGAGAAAGTTTGCAAGTGATTTATAGCAAGTCGGTGGTTTTTCCAGGTACTCTGGTTTCCTCCACCAACAAAAAACTGATCACCACGATATTTGAAATATTGTTGAAAGTGGCGTTAAAACACCATAAACCAACTAAATCAACCAACCAATTTAAAAACTCGATTCGACCTAATTTATTGCATTTGTTCAAAAATGTACATGGTATTCTTTGTTTAGGTGAATGCTGTGTTTTGTCTACATTATTTATGGTGGAATATCATGAAACTGGTTAAAATGTACACTCAGAGGATTAGAATGGTCGTGGAAAAAAGATGGTTTCCTTTTTCTGATTAATGAAAAAATGGCGCCTGTTAATCTATATCAAAATTATAAAATATATGCACGAAGTTCAAGTAAAGAAATGGTAGTTGTTTACTGTTATATAAAGGAATTAAAACAGACTTTGGATATTAAGTCAAAGTTGAAGGTCCAAGATATGAGATACGACACCATTTAATGTGGTACGAGATTTCAAACGAGAGATAATTTGTTGCTGTATCTTCTTTCTAATTAATTTTCTTTGATCGTGAAAGATAATTGATGACAAACCTATAATTACATCCTCTTGTTTGTCATATTTCTTTTCTTTGTGGATGGCAGGTCTATTTATTTCGTCCATTAAATACGAGGCACCAGCAGGTCTATAGTATATACATTGGAAAATCGCAATTCTTTTTGTATCGGCAATTTTATTTTTTTCGAATTAATCTTTTAGGAATTTCGTTTCTGGTTTGGCGTATGCTTGTCAGAATTTTCTTTTCGTGACTGCTGGAAAAATCAATTCATGATATTCGAATTTTCTTTCAATTTGCAAGTGTAGTGTTTCTCAATAGAACTCCCTGATTAATTAGTTTTGATTTCATCTCGATCGTTGGCTTTGAAGGAACTGAATGGCACACGCATGTTGATAAATAATTTTGTTATTTATGTTTCTAAACAGACCTAAATAGAGTAGCAAAAAAGATTATTTTAAGACATACATGTATACTAGTACATGTATTTGTTTTTTAATGTATAAATTCATTTGCTGCAAAAGATTTGATTTTTTGGTGTTTTAACGCCACTTTCAGCAGTATTTCAGCTATATCATGGCGACCAGTTTTAGTGGTGGAAGAAGCCGGAGTACCCGGAGAGAACCACCGACCACGGGCAAGCAACTGGTAAACTTTATCATTTGCGGCTGCGAGTCGAGTGCACCCTGTTTTGTAATTTACAAAGCCGGGCGCGAACCCACGCCGTATTGGTGATAGGCTTGTATGAGTTGTTAGGTTATTCAACTACCTAACTCACTGAGCCACCCGGGCCCTACAACTATCTAACCCACTGAGCCACCCGGGCCCCTGCTAACTCAAACTGTATACAACATTTGTCTATTAGGCCTTGAGGTCGATAGAGTCAGCCGCACTCGGATAATTAAGCGGACCTGAGACACATCGACTAGATGTCCTGTTCCACTAACGCCTAATCCTGGATTCATAAATACGGACATTCTTCTTAAAGGCAGGAACGTCACAGTATGTTGCGGCGGTTGGCCAGCCAGTCTCAATTTAGTTCGTCGTGACGACCATCCTCAATCCAATTAGTCGTGAAGGTAAGTGTCAATCCAGAAAGTCGTGACAGTCTGTCTCAATCCAGAAAGTCGTGACTGTCTGTCTCAATCCAGTAAGTTGTGACGGTCAGTCTTAATCCAGTAAGTCGTGACAGTCTGTCTCAATCCAGTAAGTTGTGACGGCCAGTCTCAATCCAGTAAGTTGTGACGTACTCTGTAAAAGTGATAGGATATAACAGTCGATTTGAAATTTTCCAGTTCTGTTATAGCTAGTGCAATAATCCGGACATCTTATTCCGGCACAAGTGGAAGAATAGTTCCTTTGTAGGCAAGATTGTCTCATCCTCCTTGTAGGCAACTTGTAGAACAATGTTCTGTATCTTTCTCCAAATGTACTGTTTAGTGGTTTGGTGGTTTATGGTGTTTAACGTCACTTCCAACAATATTTCAGTTATCGTGGCGGTCAATTTTCTTGGTGGAGGAAGCCGGAGGACCCAGAGATAACCACCGGTATGGCAAGTCACTGACAAACTTTATCACATAATGTTGTATCGAGTACACCTCGCCATGAACAGGGTTAGAACTCAAAACTTTAGTGGTGATAGACACTGAATGCATCGGTAGTTGTAAATCCAATTACCACACGATCACGACCACAACGACCCCCTTGTAGCATCTTGTACTGCAGCCTCGTATGTTCAATACCCACCATTGTAGGTCTTAGTGCAATCTATCAGTTAGTGCTGCCAGTTTTGAGACTAATTGATTCAAATCGAAATACGAAACTAAACTTCCCGTCCAGTGTGTCATGGTTGTTGATTTTGTCTCGTTATCGCTCGTTCTATTGTTTACTTAAATTTGTTATAACAATATGGAACAAAACCCATTTAGAAAAAACCGTACTTGAAAATATAGCAGAACGTCTTCCTCACCATTAAACTGTTTGTCAAGCATTCATTAGTCTAACGAAGTTGTCTGACGATAATGTACAGTTACGGTTGTCAACGAACTTTGCCATACTCCGAGAGCAAATCACAATAACGTAAATAAACCATTGTATATACTGTCTGTAAAATGTATTGAAACACCACCAAATCACAAAAAATGGACAGACTTCGCACAAATGCGTTGTAAATATGCACCGTTATGGCTTCACATAGGATGTCTAAAATATATGTGGTTTTCGTCACAATAAAAAAAACGTCAATGCCAATTATTTTCTGATTTTAAGTTGAATATGTCTAACAATAAAGCATAAGTCAAGAGGAGAGAAATATTAACACATTCTCGTAAAACATAGTCTGAAAATACTAAATGGATCATCAGAAGCCGTAAATCCAACAACAAAAAACCCCAACAATTAAACAAAGATAAATAATTGAAAAAAAAACATTAGACAAAAATCTAAAGATTGGGCAACGAGAACCCGACTAAAACTGGGCTGAATTTAGGTACTCTGGAAGGGAGGCAGTTCTTGGACCACTAATCCTTGGATGGCGAAGATGATTGGTGTGAGAGTATAGAATCTACAACTGTGGTGTGTCTGTGATGTCTGTGAATGTCATGAAGTGTATTCGATTCATGGTTGCAGTCTTATATGTATGATCAACTGTAGGCCAGTGTCAAGCAATATGACGATGTTTTTTTTAATTAAAATTTTTGTTTTTTTATATCTTAGATTATATCTTACTGTTAAGAAATAACCAGTATATAAACTATCACAGCTGTATACAGTAATCAATTAACGCTAACCAACTATTTCCGGCGCCTTTCTATCTCGGAAATGGCTGGAAATTGTATCGCATTCATGATTTTTCATATGAAAATGACACATAAATGAAATTTCACCGATTAAACATTGTTCCTGATCTGTCAAGCACATGTGTATATACAATTATCTTAACTAAAATAACCACTGGTTTTATTAATTGTAAACCATCCGAGAAACCGGAATACAAAACAAGACCGAGTTTCGAAGGTTACGACCCCTCATACAAGTACATCCGGTATGCGTGACAACAATACACAACCAACGTGCTTTGCACCGTATTGACAGAATTCCAAACTCTTAACAGTGGTCGTCCATTGTCAGCTAGACGTTGCCTGTCATAACCATTTATATACATTAGTTCTAGTGAAATAGTCTGACCGACTTTCGTAACTTATGATTAGTGTATCATTTTGAAAATACAATATTGAAAATACCTAATACAACACGGTAGTCCGCACTCATGGAGATTGTGCTAAAACACAAGCAAGCTCAAGACTTCCAAAACCGCCAATTGAAATTGGCCATTCCGTAAGGCATTGGCCTAAAATATTGATGGAAGTCAGTTAAATATTGTACATTGTATGACATTTTCCTGTTCACAAGTCAACAAAGGAACATTCAAGGAATATTTGAAATTTTTGAACAGGTTTATGAAAAGCGTAAACTGACCCAAACCAGGTTATGCAAGTATAACCTATTCAACAATTTCAAATATTCCTTATAATTTAATTTTTACAACAAAATTTAATTATTCCTCGATTTTAATCACGATTATATCATGTGACTATATTTAAATTTGTCGTTGGCGAATGAATACGTTGGTGACGTCACAATACCAACCCAGGTTATCGAGTATAGACAAAATTTTCTCCAAGCGGAACAGCCAATCAGATTGCAGTATTCAAATCAAATTAAATAATTAATAATTGAATGTACAGTCAAACTTGCCCATGTTATCACCTCTGTTAAGCAGTCACCTGTTTAATAAGGTCACATTTTTCTTACCCTCATGGAAAATTTTACATGAATTAAGCATCTTTTAAAAGACCACCTGGCTTATTAAACCACTTTTTCATTTTATCAAAGGTGACCTTTTGAAACAGGTTTGATTGTATTATTTATTTATTTATTAATATGCAATCGAAACTATATTCCGGATTATTAAACATTATTGAAAAAAAAAACATGTCTGCAGGTTTCTGCGGTAAAATAGACTCATCGTCTACAGATTTGCAATGCAAAAACTCAACAATTAGATTACTGCTATCGTGTTAAATGAGAACTCCCGGCATAACTTCTGTCATTATCGAAACATCTAGAGTAATCAATTTTATTCTAATTCGAGTTCATTTTTCTTAATTTAACCTAGATTAAGTACAATAATATCAATTTCTTTCTTAATACCTTCTATGCAGATAAAACGTTCTTGAAATCCGATCGTAGATCAACTTAAGAATTAGATTGAAATGGTGGTAGTAGTCATGGTGTGAACAACCGACACATTCTACTTTAAGGGTTGTCTGAAGCTAAAAACCTTCCAAGCACCATATATTTTCTGAAACGTATATGATTCCTCTACGTTCTATCAATATATCATTGGATGTTTAAAATCTTGCAGTGAAATTCCATGCTCTGGGATATCCCCTACTCTAAAAATAACAACATCATTCCGGGAATTCAGTAATTAGATGTCAGGAATCAAGAAGAACTCCATAAAGGATTAAAATACAACCAAATTTGGGCTCAAGACAATCCTTATATATTGACCTTCAATTACCAATTGTATTTATGCCATTACATTTAATATTTTTCGAAATACAACAAAACGAAAAGAACTTTTTTTCTTTAAAAAGGACTACTGGTGAATTAGTGGTTTGACACCTAAAATCTGCCATGTATAACAAACCATAAACCAGCACTTTCTCATGATTACTCTTCTTATAGTTCAATAGCAGCACCTATCTAATACTCAGTCAACTTCATATGATGCCGTTTCGCTCTCATCATGATGATCATCCGAGGAGTTCCGATTGCCTATCAAACGTACCGCAAAGTTCTACGGTAAATATCTAGTGTCCATGTTTTTATATTTAATGCATGTGCTATCAGTTCCTATCACCACTAACGTTGTGATAAAGTTTGTCAGTGACTTGCGACAGGCCGTTGGTTTGCACCGGGTACTGACCGCCACGATACAACTGAAATATTGTCGAAAGTGGCGTTAGACACCATAAATCAAACCAAACCATCAATTCTTTTTATATCATGCTATCAAAGAATATCGCACAGGATAGCAACATTTAAAACATACACGTATAACAAATGATCACTTAATCCACAGGTTAAAAACTGATCAAAAATTATCATCTTGTCTATAGAATAAGCATGTACATTGTACATTGAATACTTAAACAGTTGGCTGATACATTAAACAGTGTTTTACCGTGAGAAAACAAGGAGACCCAACACAACACTAGTATTGACCCTTAAAACAAACAGTACGTCAATAATTTCCCACGATTACAATAAGTATGATAGAAAACCATGCTGACATTTTATTTTAAACTTCCTACCTTGTTTCCCTCTTCCTTTCATTGAAATGACATTATTACATATATCAACCTTTCAGACACGATTAATGAAATATAATCAGGTATAGCGTTTCCATTGATCTCTATTTTCAGCTTGGGAATATGTGTTTTTAAAATTAAAAAACATATATATTATGTTTCATCAAACAAAATTACGGATCCATAGCATTGAATATGCGTTCGTTTATTTAATAAACATTAGAGAATATCGAAGGGGCAAGCAAAAATGGAAAATCCTGAGAAAATGGCAACATAGGGTACACAAGACAGTTCTACTTAATAAATGTTAGAGAATACCGAAGGGGCAAGCAAAAAATGGAAAATCCTGAGAAACTGGCAACATAAGGTGCACAAGACAGTTCTACTTAATAAACGTTAGAGAATACCGAAGGGGCAAGCAAACATGGAAAATCCTGAGAAACTGACAACATAAGGTACACAAGACAGTTCTACTTAATAAACGTTAGAGAATACCGAAGGGGCAAGCAAAAAATAGAAAATCCTGAGAAACTGACAACATAGGGTGCACAAAACAGTTCTACTTAATAAACGTTATAGAATACCGAAGGGGCAAGCAAACAATGGAAAATCCTTAGAAACTGGCAACATAAGGTGCACAAGACAGTTCTATTTAATAAACGTTACAGAATACCGAAGGGGCAAGCAAAAAATGGAAAATCCTGAGAAACTGGCAACATAAGGTGCACAAGACAGTTCTACTTAATAAACGTTAGAGAATACCGAAGGGGCAAGCAAA
>MJUT01015950.1:843545-879483 GCA_002080005.1 Gigantidas platifrons | reverse complement strand
ATCAGTTATCTACGTGTCTACACGAAGTAATGACGTTGGTAATATCAGTTATCTACGTGTCTACACGAAGTAATGACGTTGGTAATATCAGTTATCTACGTGTCTACACGAAGTAATGACGTTGGTAATATCAGTTATCTACGTGTCTACACGAAGCATTGAGATTGTACCACCCTGAACCACTTTTGCATAGAATGAGTAACATGGTGAGTGTCTTATAAGAGGCAGGAACTGTTTATCCTTCGCATATGTGTTCTAGGATATATATTGTTTACTGCAATGAGGACTCAACCGCCACCGATATTTCTATTCTTTTGAAAGTTATTTTAACCTTGTAGAAAACCTTGGTTGTCTGTGAGTTTTCCTGTTCTAACTATATTGTCTAGATTTGTTCTGTGAATTAGATTATTTTTAACCTTTCCTTGTTTACTTTTCATCGATTGGAAGTTGATATGTAGTATCTTAAGTGTCTACTTTGCTTCCTTTGATCTTCTCGCTTTATAATCTTGTCTGGAGTTGGATTGCGTGTATTGGTCTAGCTGACAAGCTTTAATCATGTTGGAATTGCTAACGAGTGACCAAAGAGTACGCTTAAATGTTTTAAACAACTCAAAACAAGTGTGAAACAGTGTCGAATAGTTTGGACTATCACATATATTGCTGTCCCGTGCTATAGCGCCGTCATTTCAACATTTGCATATTAATTGTATGATCTAGTATTTATGGACTCACAATGGACATAGTATCATTGATTGCAAATATTACATACAATTCCTCTATCATCCCATGTTACAAATATACTGTGGGTAAAGCAACTGATCCACTTACATGTTTTGATTTTCAAAATTAATTAATATTGATATGTTAGTAAGTTCACCACATGCTGTACTATGAGTTCAAACTTAGCGAGTACTGCAATGGTAGTAAATATTAATTAAGGTTCTAACGTTGTTCTTACTTGTAATATTCAGTATTCAGCCTGTTTATTGGGATGTTTTCATCAATCTTTCTGTCATGGGTGTCACTAGTGGAGCAGGAACTGCTTACCCCTCCGAGGCACATGCGTTCACCTCCTGTTTTTGGTGTGGGTTTGCGTTGCTCAGTCTGGAAGCTTTCTTTGTATTATACTGAAGATCATTGTTTCTCCTCTTATCCAGTTGCAAACTCGACTACACCCTTTAATACGATAAATACAGGTTATTCTATATACTTCTCCTTAGGTCTCGTGTGTTCTTCGATTGGTTAAACCATTGATCGTAGCTCTGCTTCAGCCGCTCTGATTTCCAGTTCATATTATTGTGCTGTTTTAGCATTCAATGCATGCATATCTAGTAGTATGTGATGACAAGACTTGACTAACGTCCTTGATATATTCCATCTTTCTTATATTAATAGAAATTCTGACTGATTTTCTACCCCTGAAAAAATATTTACTCACGTTAATTGTATTTTTGTTTAAAGTGTATTTATTTAAGCTAAGCTTCGATTGAATTCTTCGGTTTGCCTTGTTATCTGAAAATCACCTGTTGTGTAGGCGTCTCTGGTTTTACATGACCTTGACATCTGTGGTATTTTAATATTGATAGTATTGAGCGGGTTATGAATTTTATTACTACAGTATTTATCTATGATTGCCATGAATCTGTTGAGTTGTTCTACAATTTGTTGGATGGTCTTATTTTTGTCTCTCAGTTCTATGAATGTTCTGGGGTTTCTTTTGTCAAATAACTTTTCTGACTACAAGTATATATGACGATTTGAGCATGACGCTTTATGGCCTTTTTAATTCGTTCTTGTATGTTAAATGGACCAATTCGGATGTACGAGGATCTGCTTTACACCATGCTTCGGTTGGGCTTTGTTTTGCATTGTAAAACGTAGTACTGTCAGACACGAGGATATGCGTTTTATACCTGCATTCAGTACGGTTGATTTCTGACGGCAAAATTGTTGGTTTTAATATGATGCTTAACGCCACTTTCAGCAATCTGACAGCAAGACATGTGATGATACGCATAGCAATGTTTAAATACATACTACATATTTAAATAGAAAATGATTTTGTCCTGAAAAATCATGAATATTTCGGAAATGTCCAAAAGTAACCAGTTCACTAGCGCATACGAGTCCAATGAAGAGAAGAAGAGTTTAGACCGTGTCTTTTTGATGGCTGTTTTGAATGAAGAGGAAGTGGATGGATAAGATCGGATATTTTGCTTTGAAACAGGTCACCAACGACCGATTCTAACAAAATGTTGCTCTTTTCTTAGGATCTGCTGCAAGTCCTCTTTTACGTGCAGGGGAGAGTGCACGTGGCATTTCCCATACAAGATGCACATATCTACGTCACGTCATGTGGTATAGATTTGTGTATTTGATTCGTCTCACATAATCTTTCGGAGTGGGTGCACCAAGCATCGGGAAAACAATGTCATAATGCACTGTGTCATAATGCTATGTCGTGGTTTGCACTCTGCACATGCAGTCTTAAAGCATAGCTCTAATATCTGGAAAAATTATATGATAAAAACGAACATATCAAATTTAATGCGCACGACACGTTTCTGCAGTAACTTTCATCAAAATCGAAAAATTACTCGTAAAAGATCAGATAATTTTGAATAATATTTTTTTTTAATACTACAGTAAACGTCAGAGAATACCGAGGGGTAATCAAAAATGGACAATCCAGAGAAACAGGCAACAAAGGGTACACAAGGCGAAGAAAAGCAAAAATCAAAACACAACACTAATATCAGTGTTGACATACTTATGAAATCTGTTTTGTTAGAAATATAGTACACAAACAAGGTCAGTGACTATACTTTTAAAAGTGTTATGAATATTGTGTTACCATTTCGTGTTTGTTTACATTGATTTTGATATATTTACATTATACTTATAGTTGACAGTGCTAACAAACAATACGAAGTGACCTACCAGATCGTTGACTTAGTTTTATTTGGGTTATTGACCCAACATTGCTTATCTTACATTGTCTGTCTTCTCAGCTTAACTTATGATAGCGTTTGTATTGAGTATTTTTATTTGCAGACGTTCTGAGAACATTTGAGATTTTGCTGTTAGAATACTCAATATGCCGCCAAAAACGGGATTGCAGACCGGTGAGAAGATTGAAAAAAAAATAATAATAATATGACGCTTTCATTCGCAGCAAAAACACAAGTAACTTATGAAGGCGATTGTATATTGAGTATTTTTAGTCGCAGACGTTCTGAGAAAAAAATGAGACTTTTGCCGTCACAATGCTCGATATACCGCCGGTCTATTAACGGGATTGCAGACTGGCGAGAAAATCGACACAAAACATAACATCACGTTTCCTAATTTACTTGTATTTTAGAACCACGCTCAGGAAAAATGTGTACTCGATACATCAGTATGTGCTAAAGTTTGTCAGTGACTTGGGACAGGTCGGTGGGTTTCTCCGGGTATTCCGGTTTCCTTCACCAATAAAACTGACCACCACGATATATAACTGAAATATTGTTGAAAGTGGCGTTAAACACCATAAACCAAACCAAACCCACAGCTGATCACACTTCGCTTGCTCTCCACTCATCACGTGCATGGAGAGTAATCGGAGCGTGGTCAGCTGTGAGTAACAGACGACGAATCTCATCTTGTAGTATTCTAATAATCTTTACCAGCAAGAAAACAGCAACACATTTTCTTGAAATCAACATTACAATCAGATTAAATTGTCGATATGAACGTCCTGACATCGTGATGAGTAAATTATCTAGGTTTTAATCAGATTACAGAAAGTTGTGTCTAATCTGCTTCTCTTTTAATTAAAAAATGAACCGATGCGTTCTTCAATCATGCATGATTTGGACATCATGCAAGTTTTAATTTGTAGTTTAAGCCGCCAAGCAAAGCTTAGCATACATATGTGGTAGCTCACAATGTCTAATTATATATATCAATCTTGAATATGTTTGTTGAAACAAAAACCAACAACTTATGGTGTTGCCATTTTGTAATGATTAATCACGAATGGAGAAGGGCGGGTCGATTTAGATTTATTCGTAAGAGTATTTTTGTTAATCTTTTACAATCCGTTAAAACATGATCAAAATAAGTCTCTTTTTTCATTATAAAGTTTCTTTATTGTATTGAAATATATCGCAGGTGCTTGTTGGGCAACTACTTTTCTTTAACCACAGGATTATTTTTTTGTTGTGCTTTTGTTTTTGTTTGTTTTTCTTTCTGTTCATTGTTGTTCTTGGTGCTATTTTTAACAACAAATCTTCAATTCTTATTGTTTTAGTAATGTTTATTGTTTTTGTTTTGTTTTTAGTTTGTTTGTATGTTTTTTGTTTGTTTGTTTGTTTTTTTTTTTTTTGGTCACAAAAAATGTTAGCTCAAAATTATTCCACTTGGGGGAGGGGGAAGGGGGGGGGGTAATATGGCATCACCATGATTATCAAACAGTGCTAAATGTTTTGGGTTTTGTTCATTCGTTTTTCATTTCTTTTCTTTTTAATAGATGAATATTTGACAAGTTCTTGCATTTGAGTTTATTACGAACAACTGAAACATCGTATGAATGTTAAAGAAATGGAATAAACAAAATAAAAATCAGTCTTCATAATGAAAATTAGTAGCGTGTTTTGAGTTACCAAAATGTCTCGTTGTCCATTGTTTTGGTTTTTAGTTGATGGTTTGTTTGTGTTGTAACAAGACAACCCTTTCTTGTCACAAGTATTAAGATTATCGAAACATCAGCCGAATATTAATAGGAGTTTTAAAAAAATAACCAAACTACAAGATTATCATAAGCACTAAATGTATTTATTTATGTCCAGATGACTAATTAGCGATCAGACGCTAAGATTAAAATAGCCATTATACGTATTAAATATTCAGGTGTATATTAACACTCAAGGTTGTCTTTACTCGACCAGAAACTCGCGTAAATAGTAAAAATGTCTGCTATACCTAGTTATTACCACATAATTAAAGCGTACCAGATTAAAAGTGCACCTAGACACAAATACACTAGTTCTAAACATAGTTTCCGAATGAAAAGCTACCAAAAGATCAAAACAATGCTAATTCTTTAGTCTGGAAACACACAATAGACAACTAAACCGTTTTTGTTTGAAACCACAAAGAAACATACTATAATGTATATTAAAATAATACAACACTAATATTTTTTCTTATAATCTTTTCTTAATGAGCTTAGTACATGAATTTAAAGAAATATGCTTTCGTTTTAAGATGTTAGAAAATAGAGACCTGAATATCCACATGTACAATGGGGGAGGGGGGGGGGGGATAAAACCCCCGTCTCACAAAAAAAAATACATTGAGCCTGTATACTGATTTGTGACACTGAATTTCTGTTTTACCATTCACAGCAACATTTGAGAAAAACAGAATCACTATAATGTGCTCGAGAAAATCTATGACCCCCTTCCCCCAAATACTCAAGAACTATCCAGGACTCTAGTTCGATGCCAAAATTGTTTTAGCCGCGTTTCATTCCCAACATCGTCTACAAGCTTCAGAAGATTCTATTGAACAATATAGGCCTATACTCGAAATGAAACTTCCAAAATTAATCACATAAAGTCAAAACTGACCAAATTTACCCAATAAAATTTAAAATTTAAATAAAATTTGAAAATTGCAAAATTAACGACAAAAGTGGCAATTTTTAAAATTTACGACAAAAATATTATGACTCGTCTGTCTTTTTTCTCATTCATAATACCATAGAAATCAGTGACATACCATATTAATTGAAGGAAGCATAAAAAATATTATGTTTATTGTAACGTCTATATATATACAATCATGATGAAAAACATTAAAACACATAATTGGAAAGCAACTTGATTTAATAGAATCATTAAAAGTAACAAAACGATCGTCTGCGTGGTATGATCTTTTACAGTCGTCTTTCATGTCTATTAAGTGACGTATTTAGAGAGATGTGCAACACATGAAATTACGATGCACAAATCAATTAAATGTGACGTGGGAGTACAATTTTAAGACATCGTTCCAATTAAACACTAACAGCTGATTTGGGTACAAAATATTTCATTTTTCATGATCATCATTTCTTTTATCTTTTTTATGACCAAGAAAAGAACTGTAGAATGTTTTACTGATGGGCAAATTTATATTTATTTGTAAAAGCGGCTAAGCAAGTTATACAGAGTGTGTCTCCTGGTGTATATATTGCAAGCATGGTACACATTTTACTCCGGAACCTAATTAGCCCTTAACAGTCTCTTTTTTTCCTTAGAAAAAAACCCGCTAACAGCTAGGCACACATTATGTCATATGAAATCGCAATGTCGCGTATATGACATCACATGGATGTTTTACATGAACGAAAAGCTGTTCCTGTAGATATCAAAACTAGTTTGTTTTTTCAAGGTTAGCATAATTTACACTTTCGTACAACTCTGCGGAAAAACTCGTTCATATAAATATATTCAGTCAAGTATTTATGTTTGTACCAATGAATTATTGTGCCAATCACTTGACAACATGCTTTTATTTACTTGTTCGATACAACATTATGTGATAAAGTTTGCCAGTGACTTGCGGCAGGTCGGTGGTTTTCTCCGGGTATTCCGGTTTCCTCCACCAATAAAACTGACTACCACGATATAACTGAAATATTGTTGAAAGTGGCGTTAAACACCATAACCCTAACCCCTATTTACTTGTTTATTGTATATGTTATACGTCTCAACACTGAACAAAATAATATGATCTAAAGACCTTCAAACATTGATCAATCGATATTAAAACAGAAAACACTTCAAAAGACATGTTATTCCCTTCGTTATTCCATTTTCATAGACAGCGAGTGCATCAGAAAAAACCATCATCTTTCATTGATTGAAAACGTAATTAGCCGAATGTAATAACTTCCTCTTTATCCAAATAAGAATGAATATTTTATACAATAGTTCACTGGGGAGAAATTTACATTACTGTGCACGCACAGCCTTACCGTACACCTAGCTCATTGTCATGTTTTACTATTAGTGATACAGTAATACAGCCCCATTTCTTCAATTGCACTCCTGTGGTTTCAGATCAAGCGATTTTGTAAGTAAAAACATCATCTATTAACGACCGCAACAAATAAACGGAAACCATCACTTTATACGGAGAGTTTTGTGTTCTTACTGCAAAGACTCTTCATTCGATGCGATTTGATTTGATTTGATTTGATTTGATTTGATTAATTGTGTATTAGCGCCACTTTCAACAATATTTCCGCTATATCATGGCGACCAGTTTTAGCCGGAGTATTCGGAGAGAACCACCGACCATGGGCAAGCAACTTGTAAACTTTATCATTTTGCGGCTGCAAGTCGAGTGCACCCTTTATTGTAAATTTACAAAGCCAGGCGCGAACACACACCGTATTGGTGATAGGCTTGTATAAGTTATTAGGTAATACAACTACCTAACTCATTGAGCCGCCCGGGCCCTCATTCTAGGCGAAAGAGATAACAATTACAAAAAACCACTAAAATACTGGTAGGATTGGTCATAATTTCAAAGTGTTCATATTTCTTCTTAATTGACCTAAACATTTCTTTCGTTCAGAATGGAGTTTTTTCGCTTATCCTTCATAATCAAATAATTACTGTCTAGTCGAATTCATCGCATTTCTAAACAATTGCAAAAATTGAAGAAAAACCACACAAAAATTAGTTATTTTCAAATTATTTCCCGCTTGCAGGATGTCATATATAGCTAGTCAACAAAAGAAAGGATATACTATTTCAGAATGTAATATTTCCTTAATATACAAGGTCACAACACAAATGAAAGTAGTTTATGCAGATAACATTTTACAATATTAAATTTCAGTATTCAACGAATGACGGATGTAATTCTATTGTGTAAAGTCGATTTGTGGTCTGTGAAAAGAACGAGTATGGTCTCCTTAAGCGTCAATGACGGCTTCACATCTACAACATATACAATCGACCATATTCTAACAATATTATAACCATATTCGATCGGGTCAGACAAAAGACTATAAAATTGGTATTTGTTGCTTCTCCGATAAGCACACAACATCAAGGAGAAAGAGCAAATACTGGTTGGCTCGGAATCATGATAATGTGTCCGAGTGTGGCGACATGTCTATCCGCTGACTGTTGTTTCAGTGAGCTAGCACTATTAAAATCCAACTCAGCATGTTGAGTTAGTACAAAGCGGACATCGTCATCATCTCATTGAAAATTACCTTGTACTCGCCATGATATAGCTGAAAAATTCCTGAGTTGGCGTTAAACAACAATCACTCACTCACTGACAACAAGACTTTAAAATTCATTTTATGTTATAAATAACTAACCACATCCCCCAACCTATGATTACTTTTCTCCGTTTTTATAAACAACAAACAAAAGTAAAAATCGTCGAATGGCGTAATGTTTAATGATTGTCCTAGATTTATTACTTTGTCCTTGACCTATGATTTCAATGTAAACATTATGTAACCTTGGTTTTTTATCGTACGATATGTTTTTATTACACATGCTAAATATCAATCAATAGATAACGCGCTCGTAGTAAGTACTTCGTTTACAACTCCAGCTGCATGGTCGATTGTTTAAAAAATGCTCACCAATCTATATTACATTAAATCAATACACAATGATAATTGACACACTTTTACCTACTTGTATATTAATTACGTTGAAGTGTTACTTGCGCTGAAACGGAAAACAAAATGACCGATTAAATAAAAGTACATTTCTAGGTATAAATATTCATATTGGACAGCTGTTTTTTCTGATTAATTGTATTGATTTTTTTTGCATGTGATTTAAAACAAAATTCATTGTCAATATTTGTTAAACTTTTATTTTCAAATTGTAAATATCGACTTGCATAATTATTTTTAGTTTTCAGTCAATATTAAAATTGATGGTTTTCAAATCTGAAATATGCTCGACGACAATCCATTGATATTGACAATATTCGTCAATTTTAGAATAAAAAAATGTGTGTGTGAGGGGGGTATGCTGTTTAACGCCACTTTTAGCAATATTTCGGATATTTCCTAGCGTCGGTCAGCTTTATTGGTGGAGGAAACCGGAGTAACCGGAGAAAATCACCGACCTGCTGCAAGTCGCTGAAAAACTTTATCACATAATGTTGTATCAAGTACACCTCACTTGAGCGGGATTCAAACACACAACGTTAGTGGTGATAGGCACTGATTGCACAGGTAGTTGTAAATCTACCTACCACACGACGGCCCTTTGAATTTGCTCATGTTCTATTTCAGGCCCCGGTTTGATATGGAGGCTGACACGGATTTACAACGTAAAACCAGAATCAGCACTCGTCCGCTTCTTACTTGTGGTGTTTGCAACGTCATTCCTAAAACAAACATGCATAGTGGAGAGTGGTATTGGCTTGACGTTATGGAAAATAATACGGATGTTTAAAGCTCTCTATCCGACACAGAAGATCCGGTATTGACACCGGGACCAATATGGCAAATATCAGGTAACAATTTATAAATATTATATTAAATAATGTTCAAAAAGACATTAGCACCCATCATCCTTATTATAACCCAACTACTTATGTTGCTAATCATGGAATAACATACGAAAAAATGTAGTTATATTTTGGCAAGCATGGGCAAAAACCTGGCAAGTGAGTCTACACACCTAGGCAATTATACAGATCAAACATGAAATTGTCCGTATCGGCCTGATAATCATCCACATACCCCGATATGGAGTGATGATAACCAGACCAATATGTTTTAAACTTAAGAAATAAATCATGGAAGCCAGAATGTGTTTTGAGTTTTAACATGGGTTGGCGAATATTAGTATTTTATCCCGAGTCAGAGGCGAGGGATAAAAATTATTAATATCCACCAACCCATGTTAAAACTCAAAACACATTCTGACTTCAATGAATTATTTCGATTTTGATATGTCTAAGAGTACAAATACGGTAGTATACTTTGATTGGAAGGCGGTAATTAATATTTACGTTTGCGGACAACGTCGCACACAATTTATGCTGCCAAATTCGAGCAGACGATAATTCATCAACATGCACATTTAACAACGGAAAAGTCAGTCACATGCACCGGCGCATGTGCTAATGAGATTATACCCAATCGAAAAATCGCTCGTTTTGTTACAAAGCGAAAGAGGGACGTCATGTTAGAATATTTATTATATATTCCGAAAATTTGTGTTATGCTGATATGGAATATCAGACTGGGATTCTATGGCGTTATGACGATTGATAACGCGACATCAGCCCGAGTATGCCGTCATGGGTCATACATTCCATACCGCTTTTATTACATGTGCTAATTTTGTCATATTCTTACAAAGTATGTAATAAAAATTAATAGGGACGATCTAGAGTATATTGTTAGTATTTGTTTAAGAAATAAATCATGGAAGCCAGAATGTGTTTTGAATTTTAACATGGATTGACGGATATTAATATTTTATCCCGAGCCAGAGGCGAGGGATAAAATTTACTAATATCCGCCAACCCATGTTAAAACTCAAAACATATTCTGGTTTCCATGATTTATTTCGATTCTGATATGTCTAAGAGTACAAATACGGTAGTATACTTTGATTGGAAGACTGTAATTTATATTTCTGTTTGCGGAAAATGTCGCACACAATTTATGTTCCCAATGGAAAAGTTAGTCATATTCACCGGCGCATGTGCGAATGAGATTATACCATCGATTAATCGCTCGTTTGTCTACAAAGCGAAAGAAGGACGTCATGTTAGAACGTATTATAATTTTGGTTTCGTGTTTCACTCTAACATTTTCTCGATCTATCTGAATTGGTGTTTGCCCTTTTGTGTTGGTGATTACTCTTATTCAATTGCATTTTCCCATAAATATGTTTTCATCTAATATGTTTCTTTACACCATTCTGAAAATAAAGAATATGATGTTTTAATAATTACATGTACTCTGCTGTCACATTTTAAAAAGAAAAGTATTGTAAATGAGGTGGTCGAGTATCACACCGGAGAAACTCGTTCAAAATAGCATTTTATCACAGGTCTATAATAAAAACCCTCTCGCATAGAAATGTCTCCTTACTTGCTCCCCTTTTCTCTCTGTCGCTGCTCCCACACAGCGACCAAAAANTGAATGATGTGAATTAGAGCTGATTCTAATAATTGATATGCATTTGTTCTTAATTCTCTTTGACAGTTGTAATTATCTTTGAAAAGTCAGTAAATCTTGACCCAAAAAAAAAAAAATGTGTTGACGTAAAGCGCAGGAAAACAAATAAAAGGTCAAACATCCAGGAAGTATTTACAGTTCCTAATTAATGTAATTATTTTTAAAGCCAATATTCTCCTCCTTCAGACATATGTGACCTTTGCTGATTTTGGCTATCACGTTTAGGCCTTTTGGTTTATTGCTCCCAAACACTTTTAAATTATTTGGCTTTCCAATATTTCAATATGGAGCGTACCTGATGAAGGTTATTCGAGAAATGCGTCGTGCGCACTAAATTAGATATCTACGTTTTTATTACAAGCGAATTGACAAAATAAGTCAAGATTCCGATTCTATTTGTCTTACTGAAATGGTCATATTGAAGCAAGAAACAGCCGTGACGAATGAATGTTTGAACGTATGGAAACCCTGGATTGATACAGGCATGTCAATAAAAGTGGCGGGACTAAATTAGTTTTACTGACCAAGAAGATGAACTGTGAGCTAATGTTCACGTATGATACCCCCGCATATATGTTCAATGTGTATAAAAACCAACCAAGTCGGAAAACAGAAGTAGGAATGTGACGGGTCCAAAAATGCAAATTTGAACACCGGAGTCACAAAGTTACAAATGTGATTTTGATGTAAGAATTTATTTTGAATTTGTAAGAAACTTTGAATGAACGGTTTTATTTGTAAACAAATGCATAGTCATTTTTCGCTTCATGTAATTGAAGAGTTCATTCTTTTGTTATTTCCGTATGTTTACGCCTTGATATGATAATAAAATACCTGAGATTGCGTGATCCGAGTACAGCTGGCATTGTACATTTGAATAGCACATAAACATGAAATTATTGTAATAATTAGTGCATAAATTGTTTGTGGGTTATCGTTATAATCTGTTAACATTAAATAGTCTTGTTGTCACCTGGCCCAGCGATCACTTATAGTTAAGCCATTGTTGACCTTCTGAATAACTGATCCGGAAACGATTCATTGTCGTCCGATGTTGTATAATTAATTAGTAGTCTTGAAAGCGACATGATTTGTTTTTGGATTTTAATTAGCTTTGTACATGCAAATACATAGAAACAAACAATTTAGTTTGTTACCTATCATTTGTTGCCTGCAATAAGCAATATATATTGACAATAAAATCATTATAAAGTAAGTACGCACGTTTTGTAGGCCACTGATCCGGAAGCTTATTCATTGTATTATTAAAGTGATTAAAAATTGATAAAAGTAATAAATTTTATCAATTTTTTATAGTACATTGTATTTAATAACAATGTCTGGGAACATTAAATCCACGTGAAGTCGCACATCGTAAAAAAAAAATTAATTGTTTTAGTCCAATATCTGGTTCGCTAGAATAGTGTAGAGACATCAATTTAACCACATAAATGATTTCGTGATAATGTTCGCCTATGTGACTTTCAATGCACTGTCCCAACACAAGTTCCCTTTAGGTGACCTAAGCCGATTTTGGCCATCCTGTTTAGGTCCTTTGGTTTGTATTGCCCCCAAAACTTTAAATTATTTGGCTTTCTAATCTTTCCATTTTGATCGTGCCTGATGAAGGTAATTCCAGAATGCATCGTCTGTACCTAGGTCTGCACTAAATTTGATTTTGACATTATTATTAGCCTGTAAACATAAAGTTTTTGTAATAGTTACCCAATCCATGTAGAGCTAATGCTAAACAGTATTTACGCGAAAGACGACTGTTTCTGCTCTTTTCAGTAGTATTTTATTTGGACTTTTTGACATTGCACGATAAACACAATATAAGAACATTGTTGGTTAAAAAATTAAATTAATTTGCACTCGCTGCAAGAAGAGTTTGAAGGTACTAAAGGGGCAATCAGAAACCATATATCGAAGAAGAATAGACAACACCATGGCCAAAAGAAAAAGTACAAAAGGACAAACAACGATCGACAAAACATACTTATAAAGCTAAAGATCGAGTAACACGAACCCCACTAAAAACTGGGGTGAAATAAGGTACTCCAGAAGCGTAAGCAAAACAGGCCAGTAAAGAGAAAAGCAAACCAAGTGCTCGCTTTTTTCTAGTGGTTTCTAAAGCTCGTACAAATTAATCTTATATTTCCGACATTGTACATACCACCTGTTGATCTGATTATGTGAATAAACCGAACAAAACGCTCGAGCATCATAAAGCACGTCTAGGTGAACATTTCTACGTGGTACATTAAAACTTGAAAATACAAAAAATATCACACTGTCGGAACTGTTCCAAAATCCAATCTAAGAATTGACACCCGTAACACAAAAGAACATGACAGTTCACTTTCCTGGCTTGGTACAAGCACTTTAATAAAAAGTGGCGGGGTTAAACTAACATTTTATGGACCCAGACCTCACCTCTTAATTGAAATGATGCGATCATACAAGTGTTTTCCACATGTGAGTAAATGCCAACCCTCGCATATAACTGGGCGAACAGCGTATAACTATAAAGAAATTCTCAATTAATTACTGTATTGTAAAAGTTATACTTGTTCCTACCCACGCAACCAAAGATGAAAGAAATATGATTACACATAAATATTGCGTTCAATCGTTCATTTCCTGTCTTTGATATTATAATTATATGGCGTTTTTAGCATGCTTGCATCATTTACGTGTATACAGTGTTCTGTTACATGAAGAAAAATCACTTCAGTTGTAATTTTTATACATCAAAATTCGTTTTACATCCATGGTGTCTTCGTGTATTCAGTTGACACGTGAACCATTTTTTCAAAATACGGTACTTGGTAGGAAGTGTCTCTGGAAGGTCCTCCATGTGCCGTCGTGGTCGTGATCGTATGGTAGTTGGATTTACAACTAACTGTGCAATAAGTGCCTATCACCACAAACGTTGTGAATTCTAATCCCGCTCATGTCGAGGTGTACTCGATGCAACATTATGTGATAAAGTTTGTCCGTTCGTTGGTTTTCTTACGGTACTCTGGTTTCCTCCACCAATAAAACTGTCCACAATGATATAACTGAAATAGTGTTGAAAGTGCATGGCATTAAACACCATAAACTAAACCAAACTTGAAAATCTCATACAATACTACATCACAGGGTAAATTATTCATATTTTATTCTCTCTTGACGATTTGAATGAACGCATCATTCCTTGACTATCTCTGGGAAAATATAACATGTAGTCGACATCTTTGCTTCTAATGAGACCCTGAGTTGTTATTGAGAGCTCTCACGATTAGGGGTTGTCATGTTATAATACAGAAGTCCTGACCGTGGACCATGCAATAATGGGTAACGCGTTGTTTGGAGAGCGCCACACTCTCTGCTCGCTTAAATCTCTTCATTTCGTTGAAGAGTAGATGCAAAAGACTATTTTTGTCTCTACCCAAATCTCCACCCCTTCCCTCATTTCTATAGTTTATTGATTTAATTAGGTCTATTATTGAACTTGTTCTAGTACTGAATATAGCTGAAATACTGCTCGCTGGACGTAAAACAATAATCAATCAAGCAAGCAAGCAATCAATCAACCGAGTTATCTTGCTTTTGAACAAATGTTACCTTTACATTTACAGAAACATCTTTCTTTTTATGAGGTTTGTAAGACCTCGAATAAGACAAAGTTTATGTCGTCTGTCGATGTTTTGCCTTTCTTTTATCTACGGTTGACATTAAGAATAAGTCCGAGGACATACGACCGAATGCGTCCAAAAACCACACCTTCAAAACGATTCAAATGGAAGATATATAGGTCATTGTTGAATTTAGATTGCATAAAATATCATCTTTCAGACACACTTTAGTTTGACGCCCCACGAGTAGGATTGACTACCCGACCGTTCCAGCTATCTCGAGGAAGCAAGAAAATTCTCATACGATTTTCCGATTGGAGTTTGGAACTGTGGTATTTGTGTTTGTTTTTCATATTATTATGACAATTATTAGTCTTGACGGTAGGAGTCATAATAAAAATATTCTAATAAATACATAAAGAATAATATTTAGAATTTCTTGTGCTTGTGTCAACAAAGAATAGCACGTGTCTCTTCGGTCCAAAGTCATTTGATCCGTTTCCTTTAGGACCTTTAGTTTGAAATGTAAAAATTTGAACCCGATGGAAGTCCGATTGTGGTTGTGAGGGTATTATTTAACTGATTGTATCTATTTGTATGCGTGTGACTCGATTACAAAAATGGCTTAAGTTTTTCTATATGTAGTTAGGAATAAAAAATGCGGTTAATTTTTCTAACTTTGATCGTGGCTACGTTTCGACAACGCTACACCAAATAACAATTCATCGAGATTTTAATGTAACCTTTTATTACAATTATTTATTTACTTGATAATTACATGTATTATGTATATAATAGCTTCCTGCCATGTATTCTAACTCGATACATTATGTGATAAAGTTTGTCAGTGACTTGACGCAGGTTAATTTGTTTTCTATGGATACTCCGGTTTCTTCCACCAATAAAACTGACCGCAACGATACAGCTGAAATATTGTTGTAATGACGTTAAATACCATAACCCTAACCCTAGTCTTTTCTACAATTCATCGAGATTTTGATTTTTTTTAAAGTAGTATTTTTACAAAGAATTTCACTATGTAT
This sequence comes from Gigantidas platifrons, assembly GCA_002080005.1. Classification (NCBI taxonomy): domain Eukaryota; kingdom Metazoa; phylum Mollusca; class Bivalvia; order Mytilida; family Modiolidae; genus Gigantidas; species Gigantidas platifrons. The sequence goes on along the minus strand of MJUT01015950.1, from coordinate 863,602 downwards.
AATACGCTTCCGTATGCGTGCTCTGAAACCAGAATCCTCCAGTATCTCGAAGACGCGTGTATTTTGTTAGCGTGAATGGTACACTTATAATTCATTGCAAAACATCAGCATAAAAGGTACGGCCAGCAATATTACGCAGCAATATTACGATTTTAAATTGAATATCAGAGAGGCTTTATGATCAATTCCATGATTGACAATATATATCTTGAATATGTCAAAGTAAAATAATAGGGTGTTATGTATTATCTTTATAAACGAGTATATTGATCAGTTTTAATTAATAATATTCTACGGTTTACCTGATTTATCCGTAACATGCTGGTCCTACATACAGTATCAATATTTTTTACAATTTTTAATCAATTTATAATTTGTCAAAGGAGATTTTTGAAGACTTATATGTAATTTACAATCAATCCCACTCAGTTGGTTGTTTATTTTTTAGTCTTGTTTGATATGATGGTGATTTTTTTTTTGGCAATTGGAAAATTCCCTCTAGAGACATCAGTTTTTAAGGGCCGTCGTGGTCGTGATCGTATTGTAGTTGGATTTACAACTACATGTGTAATCAATGACTATCACCACTAACCGGTGTGAGTTCGAATCCCGCCCATGGTGAGGTGTATTCGATACAACATTATGTCATAAGATTTGTCAGTAATTCGCGGCAGGTCGGTTTCCTCCACCAATAAAACTGACCGCCACGATATAAGTGAAATATTATTGAAAGTGGCGTTAAACAACAGAACTCTAACCCTAATCCATCAGTTTTTAAATTGTGACCTTTTTTCTTCACAAAAATGTTCAACTATCAATTCGAGTAATGTTCATTATCTGCAAAGAGTCAGTTTTCTGAGAATTGAAGCTCTGGTTATGTGGTAACAGAAAAAAACCTGTCCATTAAACAAATTGTCTTTCCTTCAATGTTTTCAAGCACTTTTAAATTTTACATTCCGTCAACTTTCAATTTTTAAATGTCATTTTCGTAAACTAAGCATAATATACAGTCCACACAGTTAGCCATCCCACTTTAAACTATGACTGCTAAAGTTGGCGCTAAAGATCAATCAATCAATCAATCAATCAATCAATCAATCAATCAATCAATCAATCAATCAATCAATCAATCAATCAATCAATAAACTATATCACACTTTCTAGTTGTCTTGCTATTTAACTAATTTAAGCCATGTGTTTGTTTTTTGCTCTCTCTGTATTTGTAACCTCATATGTGATTTCTGGTACAATGATGACGGTATTTGTAAGATTACTAATCCTTCCGTATTTTGTTTTCTTATTGATGACCCTGAATCCTGGAAATACATTTATCTGCACCAAAATAACATAAAGACAACAAACATGCCCATGTGTAGCGTTTATCGACAGAAGTAAGCCTCTCAACAGTAGGTTAGGGGGACGTTTTACCCTCATTTTAAGGCATGGCTATGGGTTTTGCTCATTATTGAAGCCCCTACTGTGAAATGTAGAACGGTAATACAAGCGTTGCTATCTTACTTTAATTTGTTTCTAAGTTGGATAGTCTCTCATGTACATTTACATCAACATCCTTAATAATACCTAGAATATGCGGCAATAATTCATTATTAAGGGGATGGTGACCTATTTATTTGTCTATACCTCTCTTATTTGCAAAAACATAGCAAAGTGTCTTGACAAGTTTGTTTGTTTCTGGTTACAAATTATCCTTCTTTTCGTTCATCAAGAATGTCCTTATCTTTCTTGCACAGAGGGTTCTGATTACAAAAGTCCGTCTCGTCTGTGATTTTTTTTTCCATTTGTAATACTATTGTTCAATTTAATCAACCCATACATCTTTTGATGGATCTTTTCTATTGACCGCGAAATTGTTTTTGTGTTATATGACAAGGCAATAACAATCAATTCTATTACGTCATATCACTTCCGTGACCAGATGAGAAGCACTGCGCAACTGCAACCTCAGTGTGCTGGATCTTTTCTATTGACCGCGAAATTTCTGTGTTATATGACAAGGCAATAACAATCAATTTCAAAGTACATTTTAACGAAAATTCGAATAATGATGTCCTTCAACAGCTATATTTATAATGCAGTGATAAAATTCTCGATATATTATGCTTCGTACATGCGCATTTACGTACAAAATGTGTATAATTTCATGTATTTATATTGTGGTAGATACAAACTTTAAAATGTTCGTATTGTGTTTACATAACCACTCTATCGATTAAGTCCTTTTGCTAAATAGGTGATTTAGGATGATCGCATATATCCCATTGAACTTGAAATAAAGGACACCACAGATACAGATAGAGCTACACCTAAAAATTAACAGTAGGGCAGGTTAAAACGCAACTTTACGATCAAAGAGATAATTTCAATTTTCCATAGTGAACTTTCAATTTATATGTAGTAACATTCTGGCAGCATCTGCAAATGAAGTACTATTCCCAGCCTTTGTGGTTCCTATCAAGATCAGGAGTTCCTAGATAAATGGTTACCGCTAACGAGGAAGATACTGGATCAAGGGTTCCTAGCGGTTAATGTGGAATCATCACTTCGAAAGTATTACGGTCGCCATCATGACTTGTTTAACTGCTACGGAATATCTGTGTCACAGAAGGCCATGGATATGTTCCATTTGTCATGGTCACAATTATGTCCTCTTTTCATGACTTATAGGATTTTTACAATAGTAGCACTACTGGTGTCACTAGTGGGGCAGGGCCTGCTTATCCTCCCATGGTACCTGAGTTCTTCCCGGTATTTTGTGTGGTTCGTGTTGCACAATCTTTAGTTTTCTGTGTTGTGTTTTTTTGTTCCTAACAGTATCGATGGTGTAATGGTTAGCGTGCTCGCCTCGAGTGCGGTAGATCGTGGGTTCGAGCCCCGGTCTCGTCAAACCAACGACTATAAAATTCGTATTTGTTGCTTCTCCGTTAATCATGCAGCATTAAGGACGGAGAAAGAGCAAAGACTGGTTGGCTCTGAATCAGAATAACGTGTCCGCGTGGAGCGACATGTCTACCCGCGAACGGTTGTTTCATTGAGCTAGTACTATAAAATTCAAAGTCAGCGTGTTGGTCTAGTACAAAGCGAACACTTGTTCTCGCCATGATATAGCTGAAAAATTGCTCATTTAGCGTTAAGCAATAATCACCCATTCACTCACTCACTATTTGTTCCCTTTCGGTCATTGTGTTGTCTGTTCTTCTTCGATTTACGGCTTCTGATTACCTCCTTTGGCAAGGTATCTTCAAAGTTTCCTTTTTTTCCTACTCAAAAGAGTAATTAATCTGCAATTTATTTTCAAATTATTATTGTTGCTTAGTTACAGAAAATTTTATCTTAATTAGTTCAGATATAATGTATAATGAAATAAAAAATAAGAAATTTCCAGATTAAAAATTAATGTAAAGAAAGATGAGAAGAAAGACCTAATTAATCTTTTTCAAAGACTATTTGAAAGTTGCTGTAGGCCTTTGATCTTTTAGAATGAGGGTCAGGGACTTGTTAGTCGGTCAGGTGAAGCTTGATTTAATGAATAAACCACACACCATCTTTTATTTCTAATTGCGTATCATGTTCAAAACATAAACTGATTGAACTCTGAAATTAACAATTTACCTGTACAGGTAGGTGATCGATTTCTTATTTATCTAAGAAAACGATCAATGAAGGTCATAAGAATACACAAAGAAGATTATCATTAAACAAGGCCGCCATCGATTATACCAGAGACTATTCAACAAACACAACTTGAACAACAATCACTAATTAGTGAGAACTTATCAAAGTATAAATATTCATGCAGTGTGTCACGCGTGATCATTTAAATTCAAAATTGTAGATTAAATCATTAAATCGCAACTCCAATTTTTGATTTTCACAACATAATCAGATTTTTAAAAACCCCCATAGACAACAAATCATACTGGATTAACCCATTTGTCATAGTGTATAATCAAATATATTTGTTCTTACATTTGACTGACAAAGCAAAAACAACCTATTTACTAAAATTTACATTTACAATAGAGAAACATGTTAAAAAGTCAATAAGAACGACGAACGTTTAGGTCGAGTAGGACATTGTCTTGTGTAACCTCGTAAACAGCTTCTTTTCTGCTTTTTTTCGCTATATGTATAATAAATATTGTTGCGGACTTGTTCGCAGGCATGATTATTTTTACTTGCATCTCATATTACAATAAAAACAGTAAGATTTAGTGACGTAGTAAGGGATCACGAGCAAAAAAAAAAACAAAAAAAAACAGGGGTTCATCATGTCCTGTTCATAAAGATATCAGTACATATTAAAATTCAGAAATATAGTATTGTTATTATTGAACTTAAAACTGTCAGTCAAAAGTCCCAAATCTCGTTTCTTGAAAACGGAAGTCAAAATAGTAATGGTCGACAATATAAACAAGAAGAGTTTGAAGATACCTAATGATAGTCATAATCCGTGAGTCGAAGAAGAACAGACAACACAATGGCCCAAAAGGACAAACAACGATCTACAAAACATACACATAAAACTAAACATCGAGTAATACGAAACCCACTAAAACCGGGGGTGAACTCAGGTGCTCCGGAAGGGTAAGTAATTCCTGCTCCACGAGTGGCAACATGAAGAACTCAGAACTTGTCGGATGTTTCCATGACCTTCATCTGGATAGATGGAAAACCCGTTTGTGAGCAGACCGAGATACTTCGTTACTAAACGATAACGAGACAGCACCGGAATAATCCGAGTATAACAGGAACCACATCACAAATATCAAACTCCCAGGGAGAGGACAGAAGCGATCTGAAGTCAATATCCTGACTTGCGACATGTACAATACTGTGTCATGTGACCACATTCTTTTGATATATAGTTGCCTTAGTTTAAGCATATTTTATTTGCAGTAGTAAATAGGATTTGAAGCTATTTCAACATTAGTGACGTTCTTTCCCTTTTTGGGGCCGTCGTGGTCGTTATCGTATTGTAGTTGGAATACTATACAATTATGGACTTTTTACGAGGTCAATATAATCCTAACAGGTCCATATATAGCATATTGACAGAGTAAAAAGTCCTTAATTTTTATATTACATATGTAATGTATTACTTGTGTCATTGAAAATAAAATATTAACATAAAAATATTGTTTCCACCTTGAAGAAACCAGACGTCTTGTTTCTATTTTTAAAAAATATTGACGCTATGTTTCTATTTTTAGTAACATAGCAGGGGCGGATCCAAGGGGGGCGCACCCGGCGCGCCCCCCCCCTAAAATTGGAAAAAATATGATTTTTTTTGCGTATAATCGTGATTTTTCACACGAAATACCACAAAAAATTTCGCGCATCGCTCCGCTCGGCGCGATTATTTTGAGTGCGCCCCCTAACTTGAAATTCTGGATACGTCCCTGCATAGAGTCAATATGCTTAGCATATTTGAGGCATGTTTCTAAATTTAGAAACATGCCTGAAGTATGATTCTGAGATAGAAAAAATATGCAATATATTCAGGGTACCACTGCACAGTCTCAGCCAATGAAAATAAAGGAAAATACAGACATATGTAATATAACTAAATATACAATCAGTGCCTATCATCACTAACGCTGTTCGTTCGAATCCCGCTCAGGTGAGGTGTACTTGATGCAACATTACGTTATAAAGTTTGTCAGTGACTTGCTGCAGGTCGGTGGTTTTCTCCGGGTACTCCGGCTTCCTCCTTCCAATAAAACTGACCGCCACGATATAACTGAAATATTGTTTAAGGTGGCGTTAAACAAAATAACTATACCCCTACTATAAGATAGATATAAGAGACGATAATATTATATTAAAGAAAATATAAAGAAACACGATAAAATAAAATATTCAAATCATCAAAACCGAGAGGGAAGAGGAAGGAAGGAAAAATGAAAAATAAAACAACATACATTTACTAGTTAGATCAGTTTCTTGTGTTGTCCTATTATGTGTCTATACGTTTTGAGTTCCGTGTTGTGATGTCCGATACGATTTCCGCATACAAACGCTTGTCGGTTTGTCTTGACCTCGAATTGTTTGTAGGAGGGCTCATGTCTTATTTACATGATTTGTATTGTGTTTTTGTTTTGTTTGTCTTCGTCTTGTGTACCCTATTGTTCCCAGTTTCTCTTGATCGTCAATTTTTGATTGCCCCTTCGATATTCCCTAACGTTTATTTAAAGGGCTATATAATTCTACCAAAGGAATAAACAGCAGAAAATATATATCTTGATATCTATTATTTGCTAATTTAAAACAATAACAAGCCAAAGTAGTGTTTTACATTATGGTATTTAAAATCTCGGCTAGCGTGCGTGTCGTCACACACGTCGAAAATTTTTACATCTAGACATTTAACTTTGAGCTTGAAATATATTTATATACATTGTTAGATAATTGACCAATGGAATAGTTTAAATAGACTTACATATTTTAAATATTAGGGTCATGTTTGATTATCAGTAATACCAGTCGAAGGTCAACCTGTTCCGTGTCATTTTATTCAAAAGATAATACGACCGTGAATGTCATATTGACCTATTCGGATGTCGAGTGGATTTTTAAAAATTGTAAATATTTTGAAATGGTTCTAAGAGGATTCATAGCTATCTGCATATCAATATTTGCTTTTTAAAATATGAACATTAATTAGGCATGCTTATTTTCAAGTGATTTTCCAAGGCACGAGTCTTTTGACCACAAAGTGTCAGTGTGACCCATGTCACAAAGGGTAAACAAACACATTCGAGGACAATGGCATTTAATAATCTTGTCATTTCTGTTGCCGTTACCTGGTACTAAATCAGAAAATTACAAAGTGCACAATACACTTGCCTCGGAAAGATCATTTCCGCATAAAATCGATGTTCGGTTCTTATCTGCGTTATTTCTGTTTGTTTACGTATAGTGGTGTCCAACACATAGTGTGCTGCGTTTTTGTTTTTGTTTGTTTGCGTCTTGTGTACCCTATGTTGCCAGTTTTTCTGGATTGTCCATTTTTGATTGCCCCTTCGGCATTCTCTAGCGTATTGTCCATTTTTGATTGCCCCTTCGGCATTCTCTAGCGTTTATTCAGGTATATAATACAAAGTTTATTTTTCTCAAACTATATCTCAGATTTCTCAAGATGGAACCATGCATGCTCTTGATGACCAATCCGGTGCATTGGCAATTCATGTTGTCTCTTTGATTAAATCTCAACATCATGTACACAATTCCTCTGCCTTGTTAGAATATATACCAAGTAAAGAAAGCACATTGCATACCGATTTCTTGTTCTGTTTTCAGCTCTGGCTTATATTTGGATTTCATTATTTTACAAGATTTATGAAAATACAATCTCTGCGATTCCGGGTGGTATATTTCGTATGTCACTCATGTGCTAGCACAGAGCTGCTCTCTTGTTTTTGCCTGGATGTGTGTGCACTAGAATATCAGAAATCTTCTCATATGTTCGCCTTGATGATTGCGTGCTAGAATATCAGAACTTTTTTCCGATCTAAGCATCTTTGTCATCATTTTTGCATATTCATGAGTGAACTGGCAAATATCAGAACTACCATCTCACGTCAGGCCTTTGGCGTTCTTACTTTGCACTGGTAATCTGAGAACGACCACAAAGCCTAAACGGATGTTTGAAGATACCAGAGGGATAACCAGAAGTATTTAATCAAAGAAGGACGGACAATACAATGGCCAAATGAAAAGTACAAACAATAATCTACAACACTATTTACAGAAATGATTGACCAATACGAACCCCATAAACACTGGGGGTGAGCTCATGAACTCGTGAAGTGTAGACAGTTCATGCTTCACTAATCGGTCTCTTTTATTGTTGCCTTGATGATCAGAAAACTACCCAAAAATATTCAATGTTTTTATTTGTTTTATATTAGGGGGGGGGGTTCTTAGATGATTTGAGAATGCATCAGAAATATTTAGTGTACTTGTTTTGCACAGATACCAGAGACCTTCATCAGAACGATGTTATGGAATTTTGATGTTCTGTGCACTGATGATTGTGTTGTGGCTGAATTTTGATGTTCTGTGCACTGATGATTGTGTTGTGGCTGAATTTTGATGTTCTGTGCACTGATGATTGTGTTGTGGCTGAATTTTGATGTTCTGTGCACTGATGATTGTGTTGTGGCTGAATTTTGATGTTCTGTGCACTGATGATTGTGTTGTGGCTGAATTTTGATGTTCTGTGCACTGATGATTGTGTTGTGGCTGAATTTTGATGTTCTGTGCACTGATGATTGTGTTGTGGCTGAATTTTGATGTTCTGTGCACTGATGATTGTGTTGTGGCTGATCAAAACTATTTTTCGACATCTTACATTTTTATTGCCTTTAAAACAACTATAACAACAGCAATCTGGCTGTTCAAAAACTTGTTGTCAAACTCTCAAACACTTCGAAAATGTTATTTCCACCTGTTGCGAAAACGTTGTCTAACTTAGTCGAAGTGTTTGAGAGTTTGACAAGTATTTGAACGATGGACACACCATTGCTTAGTGGACATTTATGGGCATTTGACGCACTATCACATTTAATGTTATCCTTACAATAACTAATGCTATATGTAAAAACTTACCTTCAAGCGGCACAAAAATGGTTTCCTTCACCCACTGATATCCAAGCTGTTTAATTTGAATGTTTGCTTTTAATTGAGGGACAGACCATAGGTAACAGGTCAACTGAAAAACAACTTCTCCTTTCTTATAAGGTGAGATATTAATGTGAGAGTGCTTTTCTGTTCTGAAATATTGGATGCACAAATAACAACTTTTACGGATTGATTGGTTAATTGTACTTTAAAGTCAAATTAACAATATTTCAGCTATATTCATTACGAGAGCACACCCGCCAACAAAAAAGAATAATTTTTTAGTTTTATGTGTATGTTTTGTACTTTTTTCTTTTGGCCAATGTGTCGTCTGTTCTTCTGAAATCGTATTTCAAAGGACAGATAATACAATGGTAAAAGGAAAAGTGATAAAAAGGCAACAACAAAAAAATTGGCGACAAAATACCGATACTATTTAGAAAACCAAAGATCGATCAACACGAACACCACTAAACGACTAACAATGGCCGGGTAATCGGAACTAGTAATTCAAAGGATAGATAATACAATGATCGAAGGGAAAAGGACAAAAAGACCACACACACAAAAAACAAATACCACTAAACGATTGGGCTAATCTCAGCTTCCCCCGGAAGGTTAAGCAGTTCCCGCTCCACTTGTGGCATCCGTCATTCGCTTCAAACACAATGTAGTATTGTGATTGGTCTATGGACAGATTGCGGAAAGTAAAGTAGAGATAATGTATAGGGTCGGGATATTTTACCTTGCAACGGATCACAAACGACCACTCAAAAAACCAAACAGCGTTGCATTATCCCAACAAGGTAAACACCTTTACATCTCTGTTGTCGTTTCTTACCGTCGCTCAACATGAATCAGGTACCAGAAAAACTACATCTTGGTCAAAGTTTTACGTGATTTTCATTTTCGGTCGTTTTAACCGACTTGAAAATCAGTAACACTGAGCATAGACAAAAATGTGACGGTGGGATTAGAAGGCAAATAATATGATAGAAAAACACACAATACGATTAGAAAATCATACACAATAAAGAAAACACGTCATATAATAAAGAAATCACGATCTATGATAAAGAAAACACCTCCTATGATAAAGAAAGCACGATCTATGATAAAGAAAACACATCCTATGATAAAGAAAGCACGATCTATGATAAAGTAATCACGATCTATGATAAAGTAATCACGATCTATGATAAAGAAAGCACTATCTATGATAAAGTAATCACGATCTATGATAAAGAAAGCACGATCTATGATAAAGAAAACACATCCTATGATAAAGAAAGCACGATCTATGATAAAGAGAAAGCACGATCTATGATAAAGAAAACACATCCTATGATAAAGAAAACACATCCTATGATAAAGAAAGCACGATCTATGATAAAGAAAGCCCGATCTATGATAAAGAAAGCCCGATCTATGATAAAGTAATCACGATCTATGATAAAGAAAACACATCCTATGATAAAGAAAGCACGAGCTATGATAAAGAAAGCCCGATCTATGATAAAGTAATCACGATCTATGATAAAGAAAACACATCCTATGATAAAGGAAGCACGATCTATGATAAAGAAAGCACGATCTATGATAAAGAAAGCACGATCTATGATGAAGAAAGCACAATCTATGATAAAGCATGATCTATGATAAAGGAGGCACGATCTATGATAACGAAAGCATGGTCTATGATAAAGAAAGCACGATCTATGATAAAGAAAGCATGATTTATGATAAAGGAAGCACGATCTATGATAAAGAAAGCACGATTTATGATAAAGAAAGCACGATATATGATATAAAAAAAAAGCACGATCGATGATAGAGAAATCACGATCTATGATAAAGAAAATTGTACCATCTATGATGAGGAAAGCACCATCTATATGATAAAGAATTATGTTAAAGAATAAAGACAGAAACACCCATAATAATGAAAAAAGCACCATCCATAATCAAGAGGAAATTACGATCTACGATAAAAAAAAAAGTACCATCTGTGATTAGGAAAGCACCATCTATATGATAAAGAAAACACAATCGACATGATAAAGAACAAGGCACCTTCCATTATAATAAAGAAAGCACGGTCCATTATGATAAAGACATCACGATCCATGACAAAGAAAACACGATCTATGATAAAAAAAAAAGTACCATCTGTGATAAGGAAAGCACCATCTATATGATAATGAAACCACAATCTATGATCAAGAAAGGGTTATCTATATATTAAAGAAATCAATATCTGCTTTGGTATAAAGTAATAACATCAATATGATAAAGAAGCCCCAATCTATATATGATAAAGAAAGCCCAATCTATATATGATAAAGAAAGCACCATCTGCTATGGGTAACAGGAATAACATCTACTTAGTATGTGATAAAGAAACAACAATCTATATATGATAACGAAATCATCATCTATGATAAAGAAAACACCATCTGCTATGGGTAACAGGAATAAAGAAAACGCAATATATGAGAAAGAAATCACCATCTATATATGAAAAAGAAAACACAATTTGTGATAAAGAAACCACAATCAATATATGATAAAGAAAACACCATCTGCTATGTGGGTAACAGGAATAACATCAGTCTATATGATAAAGAAACCCCAATCTATATATAATAAAGCACAATCTATCTATGGTAAAAAGTTATAACATCTATATGATAAAGAAAACACCATCTATATATGATAAAGAAATCACAATCTATAGATGATAAAGAAATCCCCATCTATATATTATAAAGTAAACACGATCTATATATGATAAAGAAAGTACGATTTATATATGATAAAGAAAGCACGATCTATATATGATAAAGAAAGCGCAATTTATACATGATAAAGAAAGCACAATCATTATATGATAAAGAAATCACCATCTATATATGATCAAGAAAGCACGATCTATATATGATAAAGAAAGCATAATTTATATATGATAAAGAAACCACAATCTACATATGATAAAGGTACCACAATCTCTATATGATAAAGAAACCACAATCGTTATATGATAAAGAAAGCACAATCTACATTGTATATATGAAAAAGAAAACACAATCTACATTGTATATATGAAAAAGAAAACACAAAGAAGGCACCATCCATTATGATAAAGACAGCACCATCCATTATGATAAAGAAGGCACCATCCATTATGATAAAGACAGCCCCATGCATTATGATAAAGAAAGCACCATCTATTATGATAAAGAAAGGGTTAACTATATAATAAAGAAATCACCATCTGCTGTGGTAAATAACATCTATCTATATATGATAAAAAAAAAACAACACAATCTATGATAAAGAAACCACAATCTATATATGATAAAAAAAATAAACACCACCTGCTATGGCAAAAAGTAATAACATCTATATTATAAAGAAAACACCATCCATATATGATAAAGAAACCACAATCTATATATGATAAAAAATAAACACCACCTGCTATGGCAAAAAGTAATAACATCTATATTATAAAGAAAACACCATCCATATATGATAAAGAAACCACAATCTATATATGATAAAGAAAACACCATCCATATATGATAAAGAAACCACAATCTATATATGATAAAGAAACCACAATCTATAAATGATAAAGAAAGCACAATCTATATATAATAAAGGAAGCACGATTTATGTGATAAAGAAACCACAATCTATATATGATAAAGAAAGCACGATTTATGTGATAAAGAAACCACAATCTATATATGATAAAGAAAGCACGATTTATGTGATAAAGAAACCACAATCTATAAATGATAAAGAAACCATAATCTATATATAATAAAGAAAGCACGATTTATGTGATAAAGAAACCACAATCTATATATGATAATGAAAGCACGATTTATATGATAAAGAAACCACAATCTATATATGATAATGAAAGCACGATTTATATGATACATAAAGGTTTTAGTTTATGGTTTTTAACGCCACTTTCAGTTATATCGTGGCGATCAGTTTTAATGGTGAAGGAAACTGGAGTACCCGGAGAAAACCACCGAGCTATCGTAACTCACTGACAAACTTTATCACATAATGTTGTATCGAGTACACCTCGGCTGAATGGGATTCGAACTCACAACGTTAGTGGTGATAGGCACTGATTGCATAGGTACGTAAATGCAACTACCATACGATCACGACCACGACGGCCCCCACACACAATCTATATGATAAAGAAACATAATACTATATATATCACATGATAAAATAAAGAAAGCACGTGGTATGATAAAGGAATGTAGTAATATAATCTGCAGAAGATTACATTATATAAATAACATCCTTATACTATTACATTCTAGTTGTTCTCTGCATATATCCGTTTCACAGTCCAATAATGACTTCACTCCTCTTTCCATTTTCTATTTTTGACATCGACTGACTGACTTCCATTTTTTTCTTTCTCAAATATCGATACACTCCTGGTTGCGTTCGGCCTAATATCAAGTCAACACGTCGTGTTACCAATGACAGATAGATCTATTGATTACGGACGAGTTTGACACCGGACACAATTTCTCGCCCAATTAAATTTGACGTTTTACAATGTTGTCACTAAAATATTAATATAATATGCTTAGACATTTCTGTATTTTCCTTAATTTCCATGGTGTTATTCCAAAGCCGATATTATAGATATACATATATACCGTTTTGACTCTTCTATACTGAAAGAATGGTTAAATAGAATTATACAAGCAATGCGGTTTTTTTAATCGTTGGTATTAAAACTTGTTTTTAATCTCCCAGTTCGTATTTCTAGAATTTAATGGCAAAATGTTTCTTAAATTATTGTACTTTCCAATTAAAAAGGGAAAAAAACGATGAGAAATTTTCCAACTAAGGTTGTGACATTTTCGCATATTATATTTTACCAAACTTCATGAAGATGGAATTCACATCAAAAACGTATTGTATCTATAGATATATTATTCATATTCGATGATACAAATATGGCCGCATGAATCCTGATGACTGGTCGTCCTATTTATTGTTATCCATATTGGAAATTATAACACTAATAAATATACTGAATAAACTCCCTGAAGACCTGAACAAACTCTCCATTAATTGAAATGTTGAAACAATTCGTCCAATTATTGATAAAAACAATACATTTTCACACATAAAAAAGTATCCGAATTTCAACTGTCCCGTCCACATAGAAACTGTAAAGTTACCTGACGACCTCAGAAACTGGAATTTCCAGAAATAGTGTACAGTCACAACAATCGATACATCAATCTTAATAATAAACAAAAAATCAAATTTTAAAGGTGAAAGTGTCGAACTTAGCAAACAATCATGACAATAATATTAGATATCGAAAAAATTGTAAACAATACTAGAAAATAACAACCCATATAAAACAAACCAAACAGTCCCCCCCTTTTTTTTCTCTCATCATCATCGTTTTTAGATTCAATTTTAGATCCTAGCCGTTGTATATTTAGCGTTATATTTTACGATTTATTGGTACATTTCTAAAACAAAGATGGTTTCAAATCAGTAGAGTATAATTTTCATAGTCTTATAATTCGACGAAGATCTGTCAAATGTCAGAACATAATGTAAAGACAAATTCATTGGATGGTTTGGTTGGTTGATTGGTGTTTAATGTCCAGTGAGCAATTTGGAGGGGTTAGGGTTATGGTATTTATGCCACTTTCAACAATGTTTCAGTTATGTTAGTTTTATTGGTTGATGAAACGTGAGAAAACCATTGACATGTCTCAAGTCACCGACAAACATTATCGCATACAGTTGTATCGAGTACACCTCACCATGAGCGGAATTCGAGCCAAAAACGTTAGTGGTGATAGGCACTGATTTCATAAGTAGTTGTAAATCCAACTAACATACGATCACGATCAGGTCGACGCTTTACAAAATCATTGGAAGGTAGATATACACACTACAAACTTGCATCCTAAAAAACAGTGAGCAAATATTTTATTGGGGGGGGGGGGTGATGATTATGATTGTAAATTCGTCAGTACACATCTAAAAAAATAAGACAGTTATAGTACTTGTATTATTTTCATGTGTCATGATTACTTCAATGAAAACTGGGGCCTGGGTGGCTCAATGTGTTAGGTCGTTGGATCTAACAACTCATACAAGCTTGCACCAATACGGAGTGGGTTCGCGCCCGGCTTTGTAAATTACAAACAGGGTGCACTCGACTTGCAGCTGCATGTGATAAAGTTTACCAATTGCTTGCCTATGGTCGGTGGTTCTCTCCTGGTACTCCTTCACTAAAACTGGTCGCCATGATATAGCTGACATATTGTTGAAAGTGGCGTTAAAACACCAAAAATCAAAATCAATTCAATGAAAACTAAAATCGACTGTATTACTATTATTTGTTTCTTTTGAAAAATGTAAACCCCTCTCATAAAACTTATGTGTTTGTTGGATCTTGGATAGCAATCTGCAAACATTTAGCAACATCCTTGGAGGTAATGTTTTCAACCGACCAATGAGCGATCAGCTTACCAAATATTGAGGCATTAAAACCGAGCTGAGGGCTGTTATTGCATTGGTCAATATGTTTAATTGTCTTGCATATGATTGGGCTATCAAATATGAATGAAAGGTAAGCCAGCATGACCTTATAAGGAATGTTATTAAATATTAGTATATCGCCAAAAAATCTAACCAACATCATTTTAATTAAACTAATTAATTTTGTTCACTTTCTTTCATTGCAGTGGTTCCCTCCGAATCAAAAAAGTGATATTACTCCACTTTGTGTAAACTAAAACTTTTACAGCTATATGTAGATTTGATTGGTCGAGAATGCCACACGTGACATTTAAGGTGAATTATCGTGTTTTCCTGTCATATTCCCCTTATTCGAAACTCTCAAGATATTTTCATCAGTACACATATACCGACAATCCAATGAATTGTTTTTAATCAGACTGGGTTCAAATGTACCTTAATATTTAATTATTTGGTTTTTATATAAAAACATTGTTTGTCTTATAAAAGTACTATTTGCGATGCTTAATGGTTCCATAGATTAGGTTTATTAAAAACAAATAATGTCGGCGAGATAAAACACTTGTGACCAGATGACAAAATATCATATGTTTTGGACATTTAATCGTGATCATACAAGTTGATATAACGTGATATAATTCTTTAAGGACACGACATATCTATATTTAGATGAACTATTTCGTATTCAATGTTTATTTCGACATAATCGTACTCCCACACGTAGTATCACGTAGAGAGATTAAGAATGTATTTGTTTAGTTGTGTATTTGGAGGAGTGAATGAACATATTTTTCCATAAAACATGTACATGTGTGGGTTATGGTTATGGTGTTTAACGCCACTTTTAACAATATTTCAGCTATATCGTGGCGGTCAGTTTTATTGATGGAGGAAACCGGAGTATCCGGTAAAAAAACACAGATATACATACATCAAATATTATGTTTATAGTACGATAAAACAAGGGGCGGATCCAGAATTTCAAGTTAGGGGGCGCACTTAAAATAATCGGGGGGGGGGGGCTGGATCCGCCCCTGAAAACGGTCTACTACGTGTGGCGGGGTTAAACTGGTTAATTGGATCCCAATCATTCTCTTCTCTATAATTGAATTTCCTATGGCAAAACATGTAAACATTCAATAAAAAAAAACCTGCACAGATTCGCTCTCACTCAGAAATACCACACATGATAAGTTGGACATGGACAGTTCAATAGCATGGTCAGTGAGTGCTCGTAGCTAGTTAAGAAGGTAGAGATTGTTGGTTAAATGCCATTACTCTAAGGACAAAAAGGTCATATACGTCTAACAGATAAATGTTGGAATGAAATACATTTTACCAATATTGAGGGAGTGAGTGATTGTTGTTTAACGCCAACTCAGCAATTTTTCAGCTATATATCATGGTGAGAACAAGTTAATTTTCAATGAGATGGTGATGAGGTCCGCTTTGTTCTAGACCAACACGCTTAGTTGGATTTTTTTTAGTGCTAGCTCACTGAAACAACAGTCCGCGGATAGACATGTCTCCCCACTCAGACACATTATCCTGATTCCGACCAACCCGTCTTTGATCTTTCTCCTTAAATCTGCGTGCTTAGCGGAGAAGCAACAAATGCCAATTTTATAGACTTTGGTTTGACCCGATCGGGGCTCGAACCCTCGATCTACCACACTCGAGGCGAGCACGCTAATCATTACACCACCGATGCAATACCAGTATTGAGGATAAATAGTAAGAGGCATCTGTAATATGGAATGACATGTAGCTGTACTAATGTAATTGATCGTTGGACCTATAAATACAAGTATAACTAGCAGATTGTCTATATTTTTAGCTATGTTGTGTTGGCATATGTATTTTTTGTTTTGTTTTAGTTGTTGCTTAGAAAAGAGCGGAGAGTTAAGTATCCATCTTTTCACAAACAAAATTGAATGTGAGTAAGTGGGAATTTATAATTAGCTTAGGCAATTAAAGACAAAAATTTACTTTAAGGGAACAATTGATATAAATATATTTGTTTTTGGAGAATGTCATCTACCTCGATGCCACGGAAGTAAGACATCTTGCAGAAGCTTCTGACTAATGTATAACCATCATGTACCTTGTGTTTTGCGTCACTTTGACTATTTTCCTAATGACATGGTCTCCCACTCTGCTGTCATCATTCAAACCACGACAGATAATAACATTATGTTCACCGATTTATCGGTTTTCTAATGAATATCTGAGTCAAATGATTTAGGTTACAAATACACTTCTCAACCTTATTTCGTAGAAAATAATGTGTACCCCCCCCCCCCCCACGCCATTTTGTATGTAGAGATATTTTTTCCATGCGGCATTTGCATTAATGAAACTAGGGTCATGTATTGGGAAACTAGGCTATATGTAAGCAAAGATGATTTAGAATCAGGATATTGTGACCTAGTGATACGACATGTCTAGCCATGGACCGGTGCCTCAGCGAGCTAACTTGTAAATTGTTCTTGCTGTGATATAGCTGAAAAATTGCTTACTTGGCATTAAATAACAAACAAAAATCATTCGCTGAATATATACATTAAACCCTATCATTCGATGACCTTTAGAACTGGTGATAACAAATACACACCCAGGTAATATAAACCAAAGTTGTATTGAAATGTCATTCATATAAGATGTAGATCAAAATGTAAACAACGATCAAATATACAATCATTTCTATTTTTGGAACAGAAAAAAGTAAATATAAATATTTGATACATCATTGAATGATATCGATCATTACTCATCAATCCTTGGTAATCCCTTCCATGAGTAAGAATCTATACATGCATTTTGTCATGTTGAGCACTTGCAATGAACTGCAAAATGTTTACAGACAGGCGACGGACAAAATTTACTTTTGAGCTAGGTGAATGAAAGGTTTACACGTCCTACGATTCGTAGATATCACGGTTTGTTGTTGTTGTTGTTGTTGTTGTCTTATTTATTAAATACATTTTGAATCGTCGATAATTGATAGCCCCTGAAAAATAATTACTTCACAGTATTTACTATGATGGGTATGTTGAGACGTGCCTTGAATACATTTCAATCGTTACTTTAATAAGTTTTTCGCCAATAAATTGTTTTAACTGGGGTTGCTCTCTTTCATTTAAATATTTTCTAATCAACAAAAAGACATAAATAGTTTCTTTTATGCGCTAAATAACATATACAATCAAACCTGTCTTAAAGGACACCTCTATATAGCAAATCACTGTCTATAAAGGACAGCCTCATTTTCCCATTAATGAATAGTGCATATAATTTTAACCTGTATAATAAATGGCAACTACTCATAAAGGGCACATTTTCGGGTTCCCTTGAGTGTCATTTATATACATGTTTAACTATACTCGCTACTTTGTAGTGGACCCTTGATTGGCTCGTATCAAAAATCTTATTTTCCGTAATATTACGAGACGAACTGGTGGGATAAAAAGAGTGTGACAGGGGGTAATAATTAGATTCACAAATTGTTAGAAAGGGATCAACCATTTTTTTTTATCGGGACAGTGAATATGTTTGAAGTAAAAATAAACACTGATTTTGCTCCCACCCCCTAAAATAAATACAATAAAGCGACTACCGGGTACTCTGTATTTAGCCCCAAAGATATACATCGTCCATGGTGTGAAAATAAGATACACTCAGAAAACCCATCCAATACATCGTGCTAGTAAAATACAAAGCAGTTTTTGTTAAAGAAGTCACAATTTGTTGCAAAAATCAATTTTGTTTTGTCGAGATACCCCCCACCCCTTTATCCCACTCCCGTCAGTTGAACGCTAACTAATATCGGTTATAACTACTTTCTTCTTCACATTATACGTCACTTTACTTTCTCCTTTCAATCCTATAACTACCCCCCCTTTTTTTTTTTAAACATTTATATAAAAAAAGTTCTTTTTTAGTACATGTATGTTAAATATTTGTCTGGTATTTACCAAATTATATAATCACTCTAAAATATTTTAGTTACATTCCGGGTTAATTTCTTATCACCACTTGTCCAGATACACAATTCAAAATATGTCATTGTTGTGTTATTACATTTAAAGCTTTTTAAATTTTGTTTATTTATCGATTTATAAATATTGTAACTATTTATGATTATCTGCCATACGTCAAAGAAATCATTGATCGCATAACAGAAAAAAAAAAATTTTTCACGGTTGACCCGTCTTTACCTACAGACGTACCAGCGGCCAGTGCGATCGAACGTTATAAAGTGACCGCGGTCAGTAGGTCAACTGAGTGGATTTTTGTAGTGTATCGTCTGCTAGCATGGTGAGAATTAATATTTGAGAATATGAAGGAAGATGGGGAAACGAAACAGACACTCAAGTGTTAAAAAACCAGACACTGAGAAAACGATTTTTAAATGAATGATATTTTCTACGTTAAGCGATCTCGGATTGTGAAAATCGATCAATACATCAGCTGGATTACAATAAATTTTACGATGAACCACTTGTTACAAGATAATTTGCCGGAATCTGGGTCAAATGTGTAGGCGTAACGATGCATACAACTACATACCATAGGATGTGCATAGAACAGCTGATTTGGCTATAACAACCTGTTATTAAGATGAATGAATCACAAATCATATTTCAAGTAGATACACCCCCATCAGGGTACTTATATTTAATTTAATCTAAAAACACAAAAACCCTCCTCTACTCTATTATATATAATAGAGTAGAGGAGAGTTTTTATGTTTTTAGAAATGGGCTTGTATCGATATCGGATTGAGTTTTTGGTAATGTTGGAAGTTGCTCAACACTGTTTATAATGAAAACGTCCAACAAAAGTAATGAATT
>MJUT01015950.1:799477-843514 GCA_002080005.1 Gigantidas platifrons | reverse complement strand
GGGGGGGGATCCACGGGTACCTATGCATAAAATAGCGCACTTACCAATGTGATTGACTTCAAGAGTTGAGTTTAAAACAGTGATGGTCAATAAGAACACGACTTGTGTAAATAGAAATCTAGATCCTGGCTAGAGGTAAAAATGTGGCGGAGTCAAACCAGAGGCTGTGTTTATGAAGGACACAAATAACTAGTTCACTCAAACGATAACACAGGTAAAAATGTATAGAAATTAAATACTTTAAAAAAATTCGATGGACAGGATGTTTTGAATGGTGGTATTTCAAGGATGATGGAGAAATATCGTTACTTCCTTCATTCATGTGTGATAATCTTCACTCCCCATCAATCATTGACATTATTTGAAAAGCTATTATAATCTTGTAGCCTCGAATTCTACGACGGGTCGAGTAAAATTTGCATTTTTATGGTGTATTGTAAACAGCTTTCTATCATTTTTAGGTCACATTTAGTACTTTTTTCATTCATAAAAAGGATCAGGTATCCTCTCATTATTCTATTTCTTGAATAGAAAATCAGCCCGTGTGAAAATTGACAATATGAATAAAATAGTAACACGACGACAATTTGTTCTTGATAAATATCAGCGATGCACAAGAACAGTTTTGAAAAGAGTTTTCTTAACGGATGGTCATCTCTATATTTTGTACAATCTTAATGTTTCCTTTTCATTATGTTATAATTGAATCTTCGTGTGCCTTGTAACCGCTTTGGTGGTGTAATTGTTAGCGTGCTCGCCTCGGGGGCGGTAGATCGTGGGTTCGAACCTGATAGGGTAAAACCAAAAGACTATAAAATTGGTATTTGTTGCTTCTCCGCTAAACATGCAACCATTAAGGAGAAAGAGCAAAGACTGATTGGCTGGGAATCGGGATAATGTGTCCGAGTGGGGCGACATGTCTACCCGCGGACTGTTGTTTCAGTTAGCTAGCACTATAAAAATCTAACTAAGCATGTTGGTCGAGTACAATGCGGACCACATCATCATTCCATTAAAAATTAACTTGTTCTCGCCATGATATAGCTGAAAATTGCTGTGTTGGTGTTAAACAACAATCACTCACTCAGTCACTCGTGTGCCTTGTTATGACCGTCTTTGTGGTATAATGGTTAGCGTGCGGGAAATCACGGCTTTGGAACCCTGATCGAATCAAAGCAAAGACTATCAGATTGGTATTTGTTGCTACTCCAGTATTAGCACACACCATTAAGGAACAAGAACAAAGACTGATGTGATCGGGGAATATTCTGCCTGGGTTGAGCGACGTGTCTATCTCATGGGGAGTCATCGTTTTATTGAGCTAGCTCGAAAAAAATAAACTCGGTGTGTTGGTTTAGTACGAAGCAGGCATCACCATATTAGCATTGGGAACTATCTTGTTCTTGCTCACTCGTGTTCGTTTTTCAAACATTTACTATCTAAATCTACGTACAAAAGGTAGAACAGGGTGCCATAAAGGTCTTAATTTACCCCATTTGTCAGAAATTCTCATATCACTAATGTTTTTTTGTGTGTGGAAAATTCACACTATAAACCTAACAACGATCTTAATAGAATAAAAAGAAACGAAAATATTTGTTACTGTACTTGTTTAAGAAACAGTTGAACATTATAAATGTGTCCTACCGGTCGGTGTATTCACATTCAGTCAGTGTTATTACAGTATTTTTACTACGACACCAAACTACTGCCACGTGTATCCGTTGATACTGATTTTCAAGCAACGATTCTGCGAAACATTAAACACTACAAACTATTAAATAAAATAAAACGAGAGGTACTGTTGTTTTAGACAAAAAGGTTCCTGTCGTGGACAACACTGAATCAGAAGGCTAAAAAACAATTACAAAACCTTGTGGTTCCTCTTTGACGGAGAGAAGGGGCATCCAAGGACAGTTCGGTCATGCAAGTGTTCTCCACAAAATGACTGATGAATAATTCATCGACTACGACGACTTCTCAGTCAGTTTATCTACAAATGGTGAGGGAGAAAGTGTCCGAACGTGATCAGTCGTGTGCTACCACGATGGACAAGATTGTGTCTACAGACAGACGACATCTTGAAATCCGTACACGTCCCTCAAGTTCGTTGCGGTGGTATAGCAATCTAAACTAGGAAGAATTGTTTTAGATCCCTAAAAGTTATGTATGTCTCCTTAATGCGGCCATCTGTACAACAACCTATCTCGAAAGACAAAAATGTTGTGGCCGGGACAAGAAAATACTATTTAAAAAACCATTATTTGACCTTGAGGTCAAATGTCAAGGTCCCACGAAGATCAATACGGTACGCGACACACCACTTTATGGTCATGCACCCACATACCAAATATCATTGACCTATCTTGAAAGACAAAAATGTTATGGCCCGGACAAGCAAATACTATTTAAAAAACAATTATTTGACCTTCAGGTCAAAGGTCAAGGTCCAACGAATGTCATTACGGTATGCAACACGCCGCCTTATAGTCATGCACCCACATACCAAATATCATTCACCTATCTCGAAAAACAAAAATGTTACGGCCCGCACAAGAAAATACTGTATTCAAAAAACAATTATTTGACCTTGAGGTCAAATGTCAAGGTCCAACGAAGGTTATTACAGTATACAACACACCGCCTTATGGTCATGCACCCACATACCAAATATCAGTGACCTATCTCGAAAGAAACATATGACCTTGAGGTCAAAGGTCAAGGTCCCACGAAGGTCATTACGGTACGCGACACACCCACGTGGACATACCGCCTTATGATCATGTACCCACATACTAAATATCATTGACCTATCTCTAAAGACAAAAATGTTATCGCCCGGACAAGAAAATACTATTTAAAAAAACATTATTTGACCTTGAGGTTAAAGGTCAAGGTCCCATGAAGGTCATTACGTTACGCGACACACCACCTTATAGTCATGCACCCATATACCAAATATCATTGACCTATCTGGAAAGATAAACAAAAGTTATGGTCCGGACAAGCTTCGCTGAGAAGAAGCAGCAGAAGAAGCAGAAGCGGAAGAAGACAAAATCAGACTAAAACAATATGTCTCCCTTCGTTCGAAGGGGAGACATAATTCTTGTTTTTAAAAGTTATATGATTTGTTGTTCTGTTGACAAGCTTCGAATAAGATTAAACAGGAAAATTCTTTGATATTGCCCCGCATTATAACAAAAACAAATCCATGTAAATATACAGAAGCAAGAAAAAATTCTACGTTATGGTTGGCACTACCGACTCTAATTTAAGTTTATTTCTTCTTTTTTATTGATATTTTTTAACAAACACTGTTGTCAGATTCTTGTCATATATACTAGTAACCCAAGTAAAAAAAATAATTGAAAAAAGTTTTGCCTACCTACTAGATACGATAACGTAACACTCATTCCGCTTGTGCCCCATTTAGGGTTACGAATCGATCTCATTCAACGTATGGGAGCAAATTAAAATTTTCGTTCCGTGAATATTTCAACTTTCTTTTTGCATATCTGGTCATATCTTATTATTCCCAACAATTTTTAAGTAATGGTGATACGAAATAAGTGTTACAATCCCTGTTTCTATCTTCAAGACCGGTTTCGTATTTGAAAATTGTTACTTGTCCGCCATAACACCTTACGTAAACTCTCGCGATGGGCGGAGCCTATCCATATATGCCAAATATGGAAACTGTTACTACGAAAAAGTCGGTTTTACTATAGAATTGATCCAAATAAGGATATCTCAAAAACGAGGCAAGTGCGCGTGAACTAGCAACTTGTAAACAAAATGTCGGACAGAAAGAAGATTTCTTGCATTCAAATTTTCAGATAAGTCTACCATGGATTGCTGCAGCAATTATTTAACACCTCAAGGTTTACCTAAATATATTTATCTTTCACCCCCGTTAATTTTTCCAACCACTTACAACGGAATTAGGACCCAAAAAAAGCCCGGTGTGAATCACTCCGGGTGCTGCTCCCATACGTTGAATGGGATCGATTCGTAACCCTAAATGGATCACAAACGGAATGAGTGTTACGTTATCGTATCTACCTACCTACCTACCCCTTTTTTTCAAGACGGTTCACGGAAACACAGGTATTTTTTTCATTGGCCTTAGGAACGCAAACATTCATATTTTGGTCTGTGTAGCTGTGGATTATAGTATTAAATTGTTCAAGACATCAAAGATGCTATAAATTTATTTAAGTGGCCTACTGATTATTTACAACTGAACAGTATTATTGTTGACCTACATGTACTGATAACTTTATAATTTTTATAATTTATTTGAAATGCACAATTTTACCCCAAGGGGTTGATGGCATACAATTATACAAAAACATATATACAAAGCAGACAAAGGACAATCATTAATTAAGAACAAATTAAAAGAATAACAAGACAGTCTTATACAGACAAATTAAATTTGTAAAATCATAGTTATAGAGTCCACTTTCCTCAGTATTAAAGACTTTTTAATAAATGGAGCAACAAACCGCAAATGATTCGGCAAAGACATTATCTGTATATATTTTTCATTATTGTTTAGTGCACTTAGAAAATTATTCTGTATATTCATTTCTAATTCTTTTCTAATATCATTATATTTTGGACAATGGAAAAAGTAGTGAATTTCATCTTCAATTACATTCATATTGCACATTTGGCAAAGTCTATCATTTCTTTTTAATCTTTTATAACGACCTCTTTCTATTTCTAAAAAGTGGTCACTAACTCCCATTTTACATAAATTTCTTCTGTTTTCAAAATTTGTATGAAGTAAATATTCATTGATTTCATAATCAGATTTTAATTTACTGTATAAGAATAGTTTGCTGTTGTCTGTTAAAGCATGAAGTTTTTCAAAAAATAATGTTTCATAGTTATATTTTAATTTAACTTTTAATCTTTTCTCAAAAGAAACTTTTTCTTTTTGATAGTCAAGATGTTCTATTTCATCTAAGTCTATGTTATTAACATTACATATATTATTTATATAGGTAAACCAAGAATATGAATCTTTGAAATGTAATGACTTTGCTAATAAAAAGGCATCATCTAGTAATTCGTTATCAGTATGAGATAACAACATCGAATTACGGAAGTGTCATTTTCAAGGTCACACAAATGTTTAACAATACATTAGCTGATGCGGTCGATCCAGGTCAAGCGTGCAAGGTATTCGGTTCACTTTTCCAAAAATAGACCCGTCAGCTTGTTTCGTTTACATTCTACTAAATTAGTTAATAAATCATTTCAACAATCGAGCATTTTCACAATTAACCATCAAGCATTTTTCCCTGTGATTTTTCACAACGTCCTTGATACATTGTACAATACTGTCTGAAGCTGACCACAATGAAATCATTATAATTATCGCCAATCGTCTGCTTATGACCATGTTGCAGACGATCACGCGCGCCACTCAATCAGTCCTGTCTGACGGATTAACAAGCCATCTGCCCTATTGTGCATGGAAAAGAATGTTGTAATTGTTTACCAATATATTTTTCAATAATCAATAACATGGAATCATGCCAGATAGGAACATAATTGTAAGGCAATAAATTAGACATGTTGTTATTATCAATATCTGTCCATATTAATACATTATTATTGTTCAGGGCAGTTTGTAGTTTATTAAGGTATCACAGTGCAAAATACTTGAAAAATTGATTTTTTCAAATTTGTAGATTTTTTAATTTAATGGAAACATTGCACATTGTCCAACCATCTTCATTCCATATCAGTAGTTTTCTCCACCAGATATAACTGAAATATTGTTGAAAGGGGCATTAAACACCACAAACCAACCATATATATATATATGTAGAGCAAAAATGAAACCCATTCTTGACTATAAATTAATTTATATGAAAAAATATAGATAAATAACATACATTCTAAATATTTGGTTTTATCTTTTTAATGTTTCTTTTATTTGTATATATAATCCAATTATTTTCATGGGACAAGTATGTTTTATTTCTAAGGGTACTGTAGGTGTCTAAGTTCATAATAAAATTTGTTCAAGTCAGGATATAGCTGAAATAATGCTAAAGTTGGCATTTAACACCAATCATTCTTCACAATTGATATACATGTATATAGTTTCTTGTATGGATATTTTTCTATCATGTTGGAAAGTACAAAACTCGTCTGTAGAACAGTTTTTTTCTAATTTGTGATTTTTTTTTAATGTGTGTTAAAGTGATTTTCTGGTTTTATTATATTTTTGTGTTGGAATATATACCAGTATATCATTTTTGTTGCATAATACTTTAATATGAAATGAAATTTTTATTGTGTGGTAAAAATTCTTGTACTAGTGTTCCATTTTGGACACATCTTTGTTTTGTTTCCAGCAGGATAATCACAACCTCATTTCTCAGTAATAATGTAACAAAGATGTCACTTTCAATAGTATGGAAGTAACATGGTGGTCGTCAATTTTATTGTTGGAGGAAACTAGAGAGTACCCAGAAATAAACAGACCTGTCAGTCACTGACAAACTTTTATCACACATGGAGTACATTCCAACCAAATGAAAATTAGATTTTTTGTATATTTCCTTGC
This sequence comes from Gigantidas platifrons, assembly GCA_002080005.1. Classification (NCBI taxonomy): domain Eukaryota; kingdom Metazoa; phylum Mollusca; class Bivalvia; order Mytilida; family Modiolidae; genus Gigantidas; species Gigantidas platifrons. Next base: position 836,925 of record MJUT01015950.1, on the reverse strand, counting down.
ATGGTTAGGAGTCATATTTTCAACCGACCAATCATTGACAAGCCTACCAAATCTGGAGGTATGCTTAAAGCTGCTCAGTGCTGTCTGATTGGTCAAGGTATTTAACTGCCTTGAAAACGATTAAGTGTCCAGTATGAATGAAAGGTTACCAAACATGATCCCCATACTGATCAGGAAAGAAATCTTAAAACATTTATTTTCAATTTGATTGGAGTACATGCAGTTATTAGAAATTGTTGCTGGAGAGACTAAAAATAACAAGATATACGATATATGTCATAACACATTTTTATTCATCCACTGTAAGAAGCCTCACAGCCAACAAAAATAATAAACATTTAGACATTCATTCAAATCAAGTTGAACAAACATCCCAATACTAGATAAATTTAATAGCACTATTGGTACACAATTCAAAGCACAACTGCTGCAGTCAAGAACCAGATAAATACATTGCACCCTTGTTTGAAAAATAATGAACATATAGTAGGTGGCGATAAATACCATAAACCCCTAATCCTAGTATAGGTGTGCCTTAGCCTACAATGTATTGTAGAACTTTGCTTTGACCAGTTGTAGGTACTGGGGTTGAAATCCCCCATGCTTTATTTTTTAAACAGTGATTCAGCTAGGCACCAGTCTCAGGACATTTGCTCACTCACCTATTTCTCAATTTGTCCTGAATAAATTTTGATAAAACTGGCAATTGTAATGGAGATTTCAAAGTCTAGCTGAAACACTGAAATCATGAACAAAATATAAATGAAACTGAAAGAAGTGTGGTTACTCCCTTCCTGTATTTATCTGACTCTCAAAGGCAGGACAATCAGTGCAACATAAAAAAAAAAATGAATAAAAAAAAAAGGAGTACTGACAGGGTTTTTGTTAGACCTAATAATGTTACGGACAAATGTCCTAAAAGTGGTATTTCCTATCAGTCATTCCCTATTTACTTAACTAAATATTTGTCCTAAAAGTCTTCAAAGTTTAGTTCATTTTCAAAATCTTTAGGCCATTTGCCTAGAAAATGCCCCAAACTGAAACCCTGACTGATGAGAACTGTTTTTATGACACTCTAACAAAAAATGTTGTTACACAAAAATACAATGAAACAGTAGGTAAACAAAATTATGAACAGGTATTAAAGTGACACTTGCTTTTGTAGTTAAAGGTGGTGCAAAGCAGTCAATAATCACAGAATTTCAATTTAAGATGCAGATTTTTCCAACAATATTTTATCATATAGGTGCTAATACCCGGAATAAGTAGAATTAAAATTTTAATTGGGTGTTAAATGTCCGGAAATGTGTCACAACCAAAATCCTACTTGAAATTTTAACCAAGATTCCTTCAGTAATGTTTGAAAGAAAATAAGTTATTAAACATTAAAAAGAATTTTCTGACCAGGAAGAAATCTTTGCCTAATATTTCATGTAACATACATGTATGTCTTTTTGGTCCTTAAATCACAGATTTTATAAAATTTGCTATAAATAAAACATGGGGAAAACAAATCACACTTATAAAAACTGGTAATTGGTATTATAGACAAGCTGTTTACATATAAGCCACTCTTAAAGATATCACACAAATATTTTCTATAATAAATCTTTAAAACTTTTCATATCTTCCATGGTTTTTTGTTGTTGCTAAATTAAATGTTAAACAATGTGACACATCCTGAACACACACAATTTGAATAGCATTTCAACGGTAGTTACAATAAAAGCTGCGTGCATATACAAATGTACTTGTACGTACAGTACAAGGATATCATACAAGTAATTAAAGTTGTTTGAATGCTGAATAACTTACATTTGTTTGTATTTGTTACAGAGGTATAAAAGGATTGGGCCAATCTAAAAAAAATATGGCAATTTGTTATAAATGTCAAACTTTTGAAGTAGATAGATTGATGATCAAAATTTGTTTTCTTTCAAAATACCTGAAAAAAGAAGCTTAATTTAATAAACATGTATATGCAAGAAATAAACCTGCCTAAAATTATTACAAAAACAATCCTTGGATTTCCTTATAAAATATTTTCGATATGGCAAGTTTTGATTCAAATTACAACAGACCAAACATTTTTTTTAACTGATGACGTTACTTTACATATGAATAAATAAATAAACACCAGTACAATGAAATTATGCTGTCTTCTGTAGCAAAACTTTACCTCGACTTGAAACTAAAATTGTATGCCCCCTTTTACAGTGATTCGGCTAGGCACCAGTCTCAGGACCTTTGCTCACCATCTATTTCTCATATTGTCCTGAAGGACTTAATAAAAATTAGTTGAATTATTAAAAATATGTCCTGAGGAAACTTTGATAAAACTAGTAATTGTCATGAATATTTCAAAGTCTAGCTGAAACACTGTTTTACGTAACTAGTATCTTTAATTAATGAGTTCAGATCAATAGCTTTTACTCTTATTGATCAAGAATACAAAAACCAATTAAATTGATCTTTTAATAAATTTTATATACATGTAGATGACGGTCTTTAATGAGTCGTTCTGTCATACATTTCAAAATAATAATAATAATAAAACTTGGAGGTATTCAATTCATATACATTGATTGATTGGTGTTTAATGCCAACTTTAGAAGTATTTCAGCTATATCGTGGCATGTCAACTGATATACAGCATTTCAAACTAAGTAATATTTTTTTAATTTTGTCTTGAACCTTGGACAAATAAAAATACTGAATATCTGACACTTTAACCAACTGAAGAACACTGTAAAATTAAATCATAATCCGACATCAAAAAAGAAAAATTAGATTTCGTCAAGATGCGATGTTTTTTTCAATCAATACAAAATGTAATACACAAATAATAAACAAGTCATTTCTGAAGAAAAAACATAACAACTGGTATATGAATAATTAATAAATAAACAGAATATATACAAAATGAGAAAATATGAAATAACTACAATTAACAAATGTACATTTCAAACTGAATACACAATTACTCAAACAAAAATTTAATACGAGTCCCAGCAAAAGACGTGTCCACTGTCCCCTACTGACAAATAAAATGACAAAATGTGGAAACCTATGAAAAACAGAGTCTATTATTAGAGGATTAACAAGTGTATGACCACAGATAGCGACCTCTATATGCTATGCAGGCCATACAAAACCAAGAGGTCAAAATATACATTATAGGATTGTTTGTGACACATTTATTTCAAGATCCCCCTCTCTCTTTCTTTCTTATAAAAAGAAAGTGAATAATTAGTCTGCAAGGACCACCCCCACATCTTTTGATATATTGCAACTAAAAGTTCAGTGATGTCATGTGTGAAAATCAATTAAATAATTTAGACATTTTTTTTCAATAAGAATTATTATACAAAAATGTATTATTATTTGCTTCAATTCAAATAGAAATTTATTTATCAATGAAGTTATATAAACATAGGATTTTGACCTACAAACAGTTGTGCAAAGTTGATCAGCTGTTTCCATATCAGTCACCTGTATAAAACTATGTCACAGACATAATTATTTACCACTAGTCCTAAATATTAACACTTGCTTTTTAATCTTTCAATTTTTTTTGTGTTCCTTCAGCGGTATTAGACAAATCACTTGTATTTAATATTTAAGTAAAGGATTAAATCAAGTGAAAAGTCCTTTGTTTTAAAACAACTTTAACCTACATTCATTTAATATTTACAAATATAGAAATAGTTTAAACTGATAACTATAACCATCTAAATATTTACTGTTAGCTTTTAATTTAATCTTTAACCTGTTTAAGGCAATCAGAATCTGAATGCATTTAAATTTTTAATAATAATAATTTGTGGCTCAATATCAAAAGCAGAATAATAAATTAGAAAAGAAAAAGCATGATCTTACAACAAGGGTATAGTTGTAATGAAACAGTCCCATCTATCTAGTCTAATCTACACTGTGAAATCTTTTAAGTAGTCCAGGTAGCCAATGAGCAACCCCCCTCCCCATAGTCATACATTTTGCAATGACCTTCTGTAATAAACAGAATGAACTGGTTTTTTCTCTCTCTCCTAAAGATCGAAAATCATTTAATTGGCAATACTAAATACTTTTTTGATTTAGATATTTGAGGAAATATAAATTCTTATTTTTTTAAGGGTTATCTTCACAATGTTGAAAATGAGTTTCTAGTCTTAACTGCATGCATGGATAATTGGTCATTTCTGCCTCACAACTGAATTGCATGTACATATATACTTATGAATTGTTATGATATTGGAATGTATAGTTTAATGAGATGTCAATGAAAAGAAGCATATAAAAATCTTTAAAAAAAAAAAGAGGACAAATTGGACAATAGCTAGAACTCACATCTAAAGCTTTAAACTGTGTTCCCTAATGCTCCAATTTAACCAACTTTGATTAAAAAATGTTGTATTTATATGTTATTCAAATTGTCAAAAAAAAAAAAAAAATCAGACAATTTAGAGTGAAAAATGCTAATTAAAGCTGAAAAACAATTTGCACCACATCACATGTATTTATTTTTACAACATAATGTCAATGAAATTTGAGCAACACTTCCTTAAGTGACCAACCATTTTACTTTAGGAGACCGGCCTTGTTTTACCCCCAAGCCTGATTTCTTTTCACATGAATCAAAATTAAGATTATTCCTTTTTTAGACTTAAAAAATTCAAAAAAATTTACGAAAATTTCTCACTGCTAACTGCAGGGTGTGATTACCGATATTTATTTTTTTGCATCTTTCAGGCCAATCAATTTATGTTAATAAATTTTACTTCAGAAAAAAATATCAATAGCCTCATAAAAGTTTAATGGTTGTTCCCTTAATAAATAGTAAAAACAAGTTCAATTTACAAAACATAATAGTTGGCAACACAGATGAAAATGAAGTTATTTATAAATGATAAACAAAAGTAATTATTGATTTAAACTTTAACATTACTTCTGTCCCCCAAAATGTGGCATGAAAAACAGAAGTTATGAAAATTCACATTTCAATGATTACTGTGAAATGGGTAAGATGTATATGTATGGTGACAAAAATGACTTCTAGGATTTCTGCACTATAACACCAGGTCTATATACATAATGTTCTAAGTGCGGAGAGTGTAAAACTTCTGTATGGTACTTAATGTCTATATGCTGTTGTGGTCGGTAAATTAACGGTGAATCACTGTCTGAATTTACAATGTCTTCTTGATCACTCGTAATACTGCTTTCCTTTTCACTTTCCTCGCTATGGGGAATGGAATGTTCGTTTCGTCTCTCGTCAAACCCTAGACGATCTCCTTCTAGATGGCGAATAGCTTCTACAATAGTAGCAATGTTTCTACTCGACACAGATTCCTGTGAGTCTGAATCTCTCCCCATCACAGGTTTATCTTCTTCAGGTTTCATAATAGTATCCGTGCATGAAACATGGATACTTTCGTCTTTTATACATGGCGTGCTGTCAACATAAACCTGGAAAACAAGTCACATTCAATTAACAATGTTCAATATATTTGTAGCTGTGTGTTTATCATTTCATGGCAGAAATTCCTACTGTTTCCATTTGTTCATTTATTTCTATAATTGTTCTCATATCTGACAAGTTCAAACCATTAGCAGCAAATATAATACAACTGTTGACAAATATGAAATTTACATGGCCCAATAGACTATCAACCATTACTAATTAAATGTAATGGCTCATGCTACTAATGAAATATTGTGTGTACTAAGCAAGCTACTGGGCCACTAAACATATGTTCTAAAGCATAGACTATGTCAATTTGATCTGCATTGAACTCAATATACCACTGACATACACTCAGGTCTCATAAAAAGAAACACATTATCTATTATTCTGATTGCTGTCATTCATTTCTTATTATTGGATAATAAATTATGAATAATATATACATACCACTTTGTTGTCAGATTGCATCTGAACTATTTGCACTTGGGTGGCCAATTCTCTAATGTGGTCTGGGAACATTTGTTTCTCTAGATCAATACGTAGTTGTCTTTCCCTTTCCAGTTGACACTTCATCGCAACCATTTCTCTTCTGACGTCTTCAATTGCCAACTCGTCATAATCTGCTGTTATCCCTTCATCTGACGATTCTGTAAAATTATCACAAAAATGTTAGAATTATATAATTTTGTCAATTACTACATTTAACCAGACATGCATGTTTAAATTACTATAGCAATCTCATATCAAGATTTTCTCTCTGAACTTTATGTTATATTGTAGATGTTGTTAGTTCTGATCAGATCCATTCTGTGATGTTGTGTTAAAATAGCTATAAGATTAACTGTGTTTATATTTACCATGTATTGAAAAAAAAATTATGACATTTAAAAAAAAGATTTTTTTGACAATGACCTACAGTACATACAAGTACCAAAAACATACTACACGTACATGAAGCATATTAAACTGATAATTAGCTTTGTCATTTAAGCTATACTAAATGCAATGACTGAAAATTAATATTTTTAGAAAAGACCAAGAACAGCTGTTACATTTTTGTTTTGTACTTCCAAGAAACAATCAAACACTGGCAGACAATATCCTTGATTTCAACACAAATTGACAAGTTACACATTTAATGTTTAGAATATTTACTTGCATATATTATCCCTATGCATATACATTTGTATATGGTATACACAAGCCGATATTAAACGAAACTTGTGAATTTGGCTTTTTTTTTGTCTCTTTGGATCAAGTCTCGCGGAAACCATAAAATATGAATTAAATCTGTCCACATACTACTGCAAAAATTCTATATAAATTCCAAATATGTAACTGAGGCTGTTTTCCAAAATAAAACATGTAAATTTCTTTTCTAATCCATGAAGTTGCACATTTTGGGTAAGAATTGGACATTAAAATTGGATGAAACAAACATCAAAATGTTTGATATTGACACTTTCTGCTTCCTTTCAGCAGTTTTCTATTTAACAGACTGAAGTAGTATGTGTGAAACATGAGATGTCTCAAGATTGTGAAATTGTTTAATGTTTAAAGTCAGCAATTTTTTTTTGCTATATCAAGGTGTGAACAACTTTCTTTACCATGAGACGAAGACGGCATGTACATTTGTAAGTACTAAAATAATATGCATAGTTAGATTTTTATTGTGCTAGCACTCAGAACAACAGTCCGCGGACAGACACGTCTCTCCACAACGACACATCATTTTGATTCTGAGCTAACCAGTTTTTGCTCTTTCTCCTTAATGCTGTCTGTTTAGTAGAGAAGCAGCAAATACCAATTCTATACTCTTTTTAGCTGAGAGGGACACAGATCCAGATCTGCCACACTTAGAGACAGCACACTAACCATTACACCACAGATGTGGTTTGTCCAAGTGTCTAAACAAATCATATTACAGTGTACAGTGTTTTTCTTTGAAGCTGGCAGCCGGCCAAATTGACGTTTACTTTTGTTTTTGAGCCGCATACTTTGTTGTCAAAAAAAGAAAATGTATGTGGCAATATTTCTTGTATTAATAAAAACATCTTCTTTCGATTTTTTAAATTTCAACCGCGGATTCATGAGTGAATTATTTCGTTTTCGTCCAAAGGATTCTATTTACTAAATACATTCAACCAGCACCGGATTGATCTGGCCAATCGGCGATCGCTATGCATATATTATTTCTGTGAAACGATTTCTGATTGGGCGTACCATCATCCAGTGTTCTCAGAAAATAACACTCTACTGAAACATGAAGCATGTTCACACGAAAACCATAACAGATTTTTTTTAAATAAAAAATCGAAGTCAAGGGGTTAGAACCTTCATGTTTTTAGTTGTATGAACAAAAATCACACAGTTTAAGTTGTAGTTTTGATAAAAAGATGAGTTTGAAGTGTTCACAGTTAATGGAAATCTGTGGTCGGGGACAGTGTCATGTTAAACATGCCGTACTGGCAGTAAATATAAATGTAGTAGTAATTATAGTCAAAATCACACCCTCAGCATTGCTGAAATCCATTTCCATGGCACCCTACAGGGGCACTGCCCTTTGACCCCGCTGGGGACCTAGGTGGTCCCCAGACCCCTGGTCTTCTATATTTTTGCTTCAGCCTTCTACTTCAAAAACTAGGGAAAACCCTGAGTATATTTCAACATTTTTTTTTTTTTCTAACACCTTGAATTATTAGACAATAATGTTAACAGTGGTACAGCTGCACAAAAAGTTATAATTAAATTCATTTGTCACTGGGTATATCCAACTTTTTCAAAACCCAAAAATAATATCTAGCCAAAAAAAAGTTATAATTAGATTTCTTTGTCACTGGGTAAATCCTACTTTTCTCAAAATCACAAAATATCTAGCCACCTATGTCTGATCAATTATCCTTCTACAAAAAATTAGTACATGTAGTTTCACAAAAGACCAAATTCTTTACTGACACTGCACTTAACACCAATCAATCAACTGATACTGCATTCACGTACCTGTGTCCCTTTTCCAACGTTTCCGAGGTGGAGAATCATACACCTCTATCATTCTCTGAAGCTGTGAATTTTCTGATTCAAGCCTATCTTTTTCTCGCTTTAGATTTTGAATAAAATCTGCAGTGTGCTGTAAAATTGCAGCCTGAAAAAAAAAAGAATGAAAATGTGATATCACAATAAATATTAATAAACAATAAATGATCTGAAATCCACAAAAATCTATCAATATACATGTATTAGGAATTATTGATTTATTTTATTTACCTCAATTCCCCCCCTATCAATTAGATTGTATCATTAACCCCTAGAGCACCTGTTCAATTGAGCCAGTCAGGTTTTCAATGTCTAGTCATCTGGTCATGTCAGGTCAATTGTGTTTACATTGTGTTTACACAAGCATGCATAACACATTATTTCCCCCAATTACTATCATAATCAAGATTACATAGTGTGCTTCTATGAAGAAGGAACATAACATGGCCTTATTACAAAAAAAATGTACTTAACAATTTTTTTCATTCATAAAATAAAATTTTGAATAAATTAAATTAATGGAGCCTTAAATTAAGAATCAAGATTTGGAGTTTTTTTAAAACCAGAAATTGTTTTTAATAACTTCTCCCTTGACAAATATCATAGGTAGGAGTTACCATATGTAGCTATGCAAATCACATTCATACTTATACTAAAAGCTAACTATACAAAATAAATGTAAATATCTTGTCTGCCATGCATCAGTGATTTCACTACACACCACAAAAATTTCAGGCATGTTTTGCTACCTGATCACTCCTTCAACTGTTTGACCTACTATTAAACAGCTGTTTAATCTTGTTCTCATTACCATTTTTTAAGCTCTTTTTTACACATAGTACTAGTAGTCATAGTAAGGGTATAATAAATTATTTATAAACACTCAATGTATACAATGCTTTCTATCAGCAATATAAATTATCGCCTGATTATGTTTAATGTACTAAAAAGAGAAAACTGTGTATTCGCTGACTGTTTAAAATTTACCTATGATAATATGCTTTTTACCTGAAGAATTTGGGGAGTGTCATAATCTGTCTGATCACATGACTCCTTGTAACACTGATCAATGGGATATTTTTAAGGTCATACATAACAGTTGGTCTTGCAAAAAAAAAAATCTTCTATACAGACCTTATAAATATGAAGAGTAATTGATTTTTATTGGTTGAATATCCAAGAGAGGAGACAAGTTGATTTAATGGCCAGACTGATTGTAATGCACTGATCAAGGTTTACTATTGGCAACAGATGCAGTGTTTTGGCACACTGCCAACAAATTTATTGCTCATGTAGAAATCAGCTGATATTGAACAAAATCCAAAAATTACACTCACTGATCAAGCTTTATCATGTAAAATAATTTATAATTGATTTTTTGATTTATATTGTCTTTTATTTTCAGTTTAAGAGCAAAATAATTTGTTTTGTTTACGATAAAATCAATCTAACTTTGCAATGGGACAAAACAAACTACAATATCTCCACGAGTCTTGTATCAATAGAATATACATGACTTTCAATAATACAAAAATACATGTATACCGCCCAATAGACCAAAAGTTTATCTAAGTATTTTATTATTCTGATCCCATAAACACCTAAACCTGGTCCGTTTATTTACCCTTTTTTCCCTCTCTAATGTTCATAACTCATCTTACTCCCATGTATATTATTTTCATGTTTGGAAATAACAATGTTAAACGGTTTTCCCCCTCCCCCTAAAAAATATTTGTAAATAAAACAAGTGAACTTGCTTAAACTATATCATCAACAATAATTATCCCTCATTCTCTTGTACATTTCGGAATATGAACTAAAATAGATAATAAAAAAACAACAACAAAATTTTAACATCCATCTCATTTACTATGCAGTTGAGATTGTAATGATTAAGTATTAAAATTGATTGTGATTAAACAAACCTTGCTAAGTTTCTCTCCATCAGTGTGAGGAATAAGAGTTTTCAAAGACTGAAATCCAGCATTTATACTTTGCATTCGTCTCCTTTCATTACTATTGGCAATCTCCCGTCTGACTTTTTTCTCACTTTCTAGATGACCACCACCATCGGGACTATAAAATAAAATAATGAATTATTTAAAGGATGTTTATTTTTTTCACAAACAACGAAACTACTGACGTTAGAATGTTTGTGGATAGTAGATACACATGTACAATCTGTTAATTTTTTTTTTATTATAAAACAAAAGTTTTCTCCAGATGCTACCCTCCTACATAGTCATACATATCAATTTATTGGACAATTGCAAATTTGTATAGATTTTGTTTAAAGACAAAATGCATTGTTTATATTTTCCAAGAATTTGTTTTACCACAACACATGACATTGTTTATATTTTATACAATATCATTTATCCTGTGGTATTTCTCAACTTCCTTCTATTTTCCTGTACATGTACTTCAATCTTTTTTGCAATATGATAAGTTTTCAAGTACATGTAGGTCATTGCAAAAACTCAAATCATCATACCTGTGACCTACATCATATAAACATGTATAGTACAACCCTGTGGTACCATGGGTTCTATGTGATATTTCAATCAATTTTCGCTGCTAGTCTGCTACATGTTTAATTTAGCTACCACTGTACCATAGGACCCCGATATACTGAAAAATTATTTCCTTTTCATTTTATATTGGGTACATAAAATTAATGTTCCTCTATAAAAATACAAAGATAACAATATAATAAAGATGATCCATATTTATCATCCTGTGTGATTTTACACAAAATGTTGACCAACTGCTTAAATCTAGACATTTTCAGGAGAAATACTGAAGTCATCATTGATTAGAATCATTAATGACCATGAAAAAAAGTCCATGATTATATAGTGAAACCATATTTCAATTATACCAGTATTATAACTGTCAAGTCTTAAATGTGGAGGAGTCTCCATAATCTATCATCAAAATTAAACTTCACCATGGGAGGAGTCAAACATTACTTACAGAGCTACACAGAGACCACTTAAAGTAATACTGAAAGACCACCCGTAATTAATATATATTTATTTTAAAATGTAGTTGACGTCATATTCTTCAACTTTGCTTTACAAACTGATATTTTGTGCTATCGTTTTTTGTCATGTGGTTTAACCTTCAGCCACAAAAATTGTTGTTCCACAAATACTCTGGTCATACAATAAGGGGATGTACCAGGTACTTTTGACCTATTTAAAATTGTAATTGGTACCTCCTAATATCAAAGTATTGCATAAGATATTCATGAAAAATGTTCAAATTTTAAGAAAAAGTACCGTCAGTGTCTGTAAATAGTGAAGTATCAAGCATGTCTGTAAATAGTGAAGTATCAAGCACGGGTACAATTAAAAAATATTGAAAGCCCAGAGTTTTTAATGCTATTTTGGACAAGCACTGTTGAATTCAGATCGCTGTCTTGTATGACCTCAATAGAAATAAAACAAAATTAAAGTTTTTCCAACTTGTCTTATTTTCTTCAAGATATGTTAAGGGAAACACTTGTACACATATTTTTGTAAATTTATGTGGTCAACAATGTATCCAATGTGTACAGTACACTTTCAAAGCATTAAATTAAGATTTCATTTTATAACACTATCAAAAATATCAGTTAAAACACAAGAGGAAGTTATGAAAAGTTCAAGAAAGTGAAATCAGCTGATTTTCAGACATGAATGAGAATTTGCGAGACAACATATGGAAAGAAAAATGAGTTGTAAATTAATATAAAAAAACACAATCAACCATATAAGTTGAATACTAAATCGTATTTCTTTAAATAAATTATTCTTGAACACAATTTGTCTGTTGTTAAAATCGTGTACTACGAACTTGAAACAAGCCAACACGATAATGTCACGAGTTACCTGCCCTTTGTTTTCTAAACAAGCCATGTGACCGGCCGGTCACAGACAAGACATTTTCATCAAAAATCATACTTTTAACAAATATACATTAAACACAAATTACACATTTCGAAACTTTAATATATTTAACATCATACTGCAATTAGATTAAAACCGATTTTACAACTAAAGACGAGAAATTTACAAAACAAGCTCTCGTTACTCATGTCTACGCCAATGTTTATATTTAGCAAGCGTGCGTACAACTCACCTTCCATAACATTGTGCATAATCCTTATTTTCACTGCAATATTCGGGCATTACTCTTCGTCTTTCACTATTCCTTGAATAAATGGACATAATACTCCACTTTTTTGTTAATTCCAATTTTGAATTACGTTAAAACTTCAATTATTTGCGATAGTACACCAACAGTTCACGCTCGGGTCGCCTTCGTTGAAGAAGAATGAGTAATAATTGGCGGGAAACAGCTGTAGGTCGATTCAAGGTGCGAGTCGACTGATAATAAAATAATAACGAATATTTAAAAACGTTTAATTAACATCAAATCAATTAATATATATTCTATTTGATATGATTTTTACAATGCGCACTACTGTTACTTTTTATTTTTTAAAATAATTCATGAAACATGACGATCTATTTTTAGTCGCGGAATAATTTAAAATTCCCAAGCCTAAGCACTATACGGTTGGCAAGACGCGCGAAACAAATCAACAGCTGTTTGGCAAGGTTCCAGATTCGTGGTTAGGAGAATTTGAATACAATATGTCATGTTTAATATTATTGTGTGTTATTTAGATACTAATTGTGTATTGTTTATCTCATTCCTACCCTTTAAATGCACGAAAAACAGTAACATAACAAAATTGATAGATTTTGTCGATTTTTCTTTTGTTAAATTGCAAAACATTTTACAGTGACAGAAACGTGAATACAATGTCTGGAATGCAGACGGCTCTATGACATTACCTTATTCGATGTTACTATTTATAAATGTCATCAGCTGAGAGCTGAATTTATAATTTTATTAACAATCAGAAGATTCGAAAAAGAATTCCAATTAGTAAAAAAAGAGATATTTTTTGTTAATTATAGTTGTGAATAGTTACAATTTTAACAGGATATATATTAACGATCAAAACCGTACATAATTTAAATGGGGTCTCAATGGGTCCCAATGTTGACTTGATTTATGCACACAGGATGTAAATATTGTAAAGCGAAGAAGGAAATCCGAAACCAAATACTTCAGGACATGGATACGGAAAATAATGAATTTAATATCGACTCCCTGAACAATAGTTCTGTAATTGAGAAATACAATTTTTGAGGCCTATGAAAAGTAAAGAGGGTATCCGTTTCCACAGTGGTACAACTGTCTTGTGAATTAGCTTTGGTGTGTGTGTAGTAACCAGTTGACTTTTAACTTGCCGAAAACATATCCAGTTCAGGACGAGGAATGGCAAAAAAAACATATCCTGTTCTGGACCGTTAGCGAGAAATTAATACTGTCACGGAAAACACTAGAGGTCGGAAAGTGGGTTTGGAGTTTTCAAAACTCAAGCAAAAAATAAATAAATTTAAAAATATTTATAAAAAGCTATTTGGGTTTCGAAAATAAAGTGCTTACTTTTGATATCTACCATGATTAAAGTTGAGCTTTTTCTAAAATGTTTGGCAAAAAAGTATGTGGGGGAAAAAAGGGGGTGGTGTTCTGGCTACATATTTTTCAAAATGAGCGCAAGTGCCCGCTATTTAAAGTACGCAGCATTAAGGATAGAGAGCAAAGACTGGTCGAAATCAGGAGTGTTGGTCTGGTACGAAGCGGACCTAATCATCATCTCATTGAATATTAACTTGTTCTCTCGCCATGATATAGTTGAAAAATTGCCGACTGGCGTTAAACAACAATCACTCACCTCTAGAAGAGATATATCTACAGCAATGTTAAAATACACCTGGAACATAATCGAACAATTAATTGATTTGTGTTTAACTCCAACTTTAACAGTATTTCAGCTATAATCAATCAATACTCCAAAATGTTGCGTGTCAGTGGAGAATTAGTTAATACTTCTTGGTCTGACCCGACTGGGACTCGATCACACCGCATTCGAGGCGAGCATGCCAAGGAACCCACCATCACACTGTCTACCGCACTCGAGGCGGATCACGCGAAGAAAACCTAATCATTTAACTTTGGGAGGGGGGGTCTATGTTCAAGTTGATTCCCGAGCTAGAATTTGTTTCTCACACAAAACAAAAATCTCAGAGTATTTATTTTTGGTCATGAAAATGCAATAATTTAACCTACAAATCAAAATTATCGTTGAAAACTGCAGGGTCAGGTAAATTGGGGGGGGAGTCAACTGATATTTTTCTACAAAATTTGACCACATAATTTGTTTTCAGCATGAAAACGGCCTCATTCCCCAAATTTAAATGGTCGTTCCCTCTCAATTACACAGCTGATGGGGGTTTTACTGAATACACAGACGCCATACCTTCGTCGTCCAGACAACAAATTGAAGAGGACATACTTGTAATTGTTTCAATTGTACAGGGTCGTAAGAGTCGGTGGGGTGCAAGGGGAAGTTGCCTCCACCTATTTGGCAAACATTTAAAAAGAAAAAACTGTATTTGTAACGAGGTCAGGTCGTAATTCCGACAATCCATTATTCCGACAGCCCATTATTCCGACAGCCCATTGCTCCGACAGTCCATTTCTCCGACAACCCATTATTCCGTCAAAAATGGTCAAAAGTAGTATAATTATCTGAAAACCTGTTGTTTTTCTTCTTATTTATTTTTTATTCGGTTGTTGTCGGGAGTATCACGTCTAGACTCCCACAATTTGTGACCGGAGAGACACTGCCTTGTGCTGTTCAATCGTATTGACTTTTCTAATATGTTTTAGATACATTGTAAACCGACGAATGCCTCCTTCACATGTACATTTATATATTGTCCATTAAATGCGCATCGCATGCTCTAAACGCTTCACACCTACATGTATGTCAAAGAGTTTTCAGTTGGCATAAATTACGACTGCAATAAAACTATTTTTTTGCATGTAGAGAAAACGTAAATATTTTCACGTAAATAATGGAAATCGTAAACGTTTTGAAGTACGTGTGAAGGCATTAACCGTGTTGGATTCGTATTCGATGCACATTCAATTCGCATGAAGCGTACGTGAGAACGCAGAATAAATGAACGTGTGTGGAAGCGGCATAATGCATATATGGAAGGCGTTCTATTAGTCGCATAAGAACGATTATGTAAACTGTGCATAACACAAAAAATTTATGAATATAATTTTTTAATCGATTGCCCCATATATAATAATAGTAGAAAGATTTGTTTTCAGAAAATTTCAGAATTATGTTCTAATTTCAATAATATGTCAGATATATCAAAATTCTATTATTTATTTACCAATGAAGATCGTTCAATAATTAATATTTTTGGAAAATATATAATAGAGTGCCTTGAGACAAGAAAACTGAAACAGGGTTTATGATACTGAAATATTTTTTCTCTTTATGTTTATATTATTAATTAAAATTTTAAGGCTCTGAACCCGACAAGAAACATTGTATATTTATATTTATATATATATATATGTATAATTGCCTCCAATGACAATAATCAATGTATGCAATTTGTTTGCCCCTATTGTGGGCCCATTGATTGGAATAATAAATATTCTTATTCTTATTCTTATTCTTATTCTATGTTGGTTGCCAATCGTGCTTCAACAGAAGTGATCTATTTATTTATTGACCTGAACAAGGGAACTGTCTCCCTATCTTCGGAGCTTTTTCCATTCTTCTGCATGTACATTGTGCTCCCTTTCTCTCCTTTTCTACTATATACGTCCTTCTTCAATTCTCAACTCTCCTCGCTTCCAGACGTATTGCTCTCTTCCGCCATTTTGTCTTTCTCATGCTTCTCCCGGTTCACACCTTTTTCCTTCACTCCTCTTTTCTTGTTCCTTTCTTTTTGCGATGCAACTTTTTCAACAATTTCTAACTTTCCCCATACCAGGTCGGTAGATCATAATTGCCTTGAGCGGGGATGTACAGCCTAGGATAAAAGCTAATTTTTCTTTCCAGAACATTATGCCTAGGCCATGGTCCGTCAAGATCAGACCGACGGACCATCCCGTTGGATACATCTGGTCAAACCATGAATTTGTGGATTGAGTTCTATTTTACATTGTCCGAAAAATGGGCCGTCGGAGTAATGGGTTGTCGGAATAATGGGTCGTCGGAATAATGGGCCGTCGGAATAACAGGCTGTCGGAGTAGTGGGTCGTCGGAGCAATGGTACGGCCCCTTTGTAACACGGGAGCAAAAAAATAAGGAACTTGTTATATGGAACCTGAAAAGTGAAGGAGGGCGCAAGCTTTGTAATCAGACTGGAAAGTGGAGGAGAGGGAAAACATTGTAAGTGGTTTGGAAAGTGGGGTGTGGGGGTGTGCAGAGTAGAAAAGTGCTGGCAAGCAATTAAGCATTTTCTAAATGTTAAATGTGGCTCCGTTGCCACATGCTCCTACACCCCAGATAAGAGTATAGTTTGAAAGAAAATAACCATTTTCTTTTATTTTTGGCTTAACAGTTTCGAAAATGTGCACCCTTCGGTCCACTCCTAAAACTTGCATCACTCCCTCGAAGATGTTCGGTTCACTGCAACGCGTCTGTTGTAGTTCCACAACTTTATGGTGTAGTAATATTTTCAGACATACATGTACATTTTTTATTTTTAGCAGAACCTTTCCATACAATGCAAAGACAACAACGTTGTGGCCATTGATCGTAACCTGTATGTCAATCCAAACTAGTGTGGTTAATGTCCGCAGAAGATTCTACAATTATCAAGAAAACAGGTCGTTTATTGTTAGATCTACATCAGCCACCGTAGTAAACACCCGTTCTTTGTAAAAGAAACAATATTTTGGTAATCTATCGTACATTTTTTGAATGACGACCGGCATAAAAAAAATAGTAGCACTTCTTGACGGTTTACGGTAACAAATAGTAGCATTTACGGTAGAAATTCTAGCACTCATGGTAAAAATGTAATGTTAATAAATTTCAAAATTGACTCGAATTTTTCATGTTATACATGCAGGTATACCGACATGGTGTGATGTAGGTTTATGGTGTTTAACGCCACTTTGAACAATATTTCAGTTTTATCGTGGCGGTCAGTTTTATGGGTGGGGGAAACCGGAGTACCTGGAGAAAACCACCGACCTGTCTCAAGTCACTGACAAACTGTATCACATTATGTTGTATCTCGCCATGAACCGGGTTCGAACCCTCAACTTTAGTGGTGATAGACACAGATTGCACAGGTAGTTGTAAATCCAACTACCATAAGATCACGACCACGACCCCCGATATGCTAAATCGTTATAATATCTATATATGCTTACTATACAAAACATTTTCAGAGAGTTTTATCAAGTTATCATTGGCAATACAGGTAATGGTAAGTTATTTTACTTATAAAATGTACACTAGATTTATTTACTTAAGTGCATGTGAATCTAAATGACATGATGATTGATTATCATAAATTGTCTAAACAGTGACTTGCTGTAATTCTCTGATCAGCACCACTCAGTGTAAACATCGTGGTAAATTTGCCATAATACTCCTTGAAAACGGCTTAATTAACGGTAAAAAAAATAATTTTGTCGTGTCGTAATTTGCATAGATTGATTTAGAAACAAAATAATTGGAGGGGGGTTAGGGTTAGGGTTATGGTGTTTAGTGCCACTTTCAACAATATTTCAGTTATATTGGTGGAGAAAAACACCAACATGTCGTAAGTCGCATAATGTTGTATCGAGTACACCTCGCCTGATCGAAATTCGAACTCACAACGTTAATGATGATAGACACTGATTGCACAAAGGACAATTTTCAAACCAGTTTATACTAAATTTCTTCTAAAATTAAATTTGTCAGTGACTTGCGGCAGGTCGGTAGTTTTTTCCAGGTTATCCCGGTTTCCTCCACCATTAAAACTGACCGTTTACCTGAAATATTGTTAGAAGTGGCGTTAAACACCATGACCCTAACTCCAACCCTCTAAAATTAAACTATCGTAGTTATAAAATTCTGTTAGTATTATTATTGAATATCTACTGAATAGCACCATTTATATTTTTTTTGAAAATGCAAGATAAAGCAGTAATAATTGATTTCAGCGATGGGTCGTCAAAATAATCGTTTTTACAATAGAGTCTAATGGAAGAAATCAATGTGACGTAATTCCTTCTGAATTTAATCTGTTGAAACATATTTTAAAAAGACGAAACATTGCAAATTAAAAGGACAGGACCACATATTTTTGCTTATTTTATCGGTTTTTTGATAAATTTACAATGTCCCGTTGTATCCAGAGTTAAACTATTATCGAATATCTTATTATCTAAGATGGGATAAAAGTCACATGATCACTGTCAAAGTTGGATATGAACCCATTCCAGCGACATGTCTCTATATATACTTATGTAAGAAGCATCGTCGGAAACCCACGGCTGATTACACTTCGTTCCTCACTATGGAGTGAGGAACGAAGCGCAATCAGCCGTGGGTTTCCGACGATGTGTAGGAAGTGGCCCATGTAGGACTAGCGCTGTACAAAACACACTCTTGTCCTGTATAAACTATAGGTAAAAATTGAAAGATGAATAATAAGTTAATTTTGCCTTATCTATTCCTATACCCTAAAGCTCTGCTGAGACAGAGGCTCAACAGAGCCTTTCTGATAGTAAAGTGTCCGGCGTCAGTCTGTCTGTCCGTCCGTCAGTATGTCGCAAACCTTTCACATTTTCAATTTCTTCTTCAGAACCACAGCATACCCATTCACCAAACTTACCACAATTGTTCCTCTATGGGTCCTAAAGAAGTCTTTTTTCAAAGCGATTATTGGTCGGAACATTTTCGACTTTCTCTCCAGAACTACTGCATGCGAAGTCCACAGACTTTCCAGAAATTTTCCTCTAAACAGTCTTAAAGAGCTGTTGTTACTTTTCAGAGCTCCATTGTAATTTGAAGACCAGCATGATCACCCCAGTCTATGATAGGCTGAGACATGTTTGATATTTCACCAAAAACAACATAAAGTCACTAGACTTCCCAGAAATTTTCTTCCACAGAATCTTAAGAAGTTTTGTTACTTTTTGGGGTAATTCGAGATCTTAAGATTGACCGAGACATTAATTTTACTTTTTTTCCAGAAAAACTGCAGACCTTCCAGAAATGTTCCTTAAGGGGTCTCTTATGTGTTTCATCTTTGGAGAAACTCCCATTTTAATTATATCATCACATAAGATGAACTATAAATTCATTTACATTCATATCATTATCTGATGGGGTCTGAGAATTTTTGATAATTTTCCTAAGAATTATTAGAACAAAGAAAGATAACTCTAGTAAAAATATGGATATAAATGATCACGAACAGTAATGCAACATTGCTTTTATAGCTGTTCCACATTTCTCAATCACAGTAGGGCCTTATAGACTAGATTTAAATATTTATTGAAGAAATTATTCAGTCTGTTTCTGACTTTTATCACTGAAAATAAAATCAGAAATCACTATCATATTATATACAAAATGACGACATTCTGTAATCTGTAAAAAAAAATCTACATGTATATGTTAATTTTATTTATTAAAAAAGACTATATAATGAAGGGAGATCATTTCGACCGATTTCACATATATGTAAACATTAAATAGAAGAGGATCAAACTTGTTTCACAAGCCAGCATGGTCAAAATTGTGAAAAGAAGGTTATGAATTGTTTCAACTTGTATGAAGACAACCTTGAATGCATGTACATGTATTTTATATTAAATTTTGTACTGATAGTTATTACAAGTGTAATATATATAAATATGATAACAGGGCTTTCAATATTTTTTATGTGTGCCAGTACCTCACTATTTACAAGAGGTACTTCTTTTTTTTTTTATAAAAATTTAAACAATTTTCATGAATATATTATACAACACTCTTTAAAATCAGGAGGCTATAAAGACCATTTTAGGCGGGTAAAAGTACCTGGTATCGCCCCTTATTGAAAGGTCTGGATAAATGATGGAGGTGTTAAATTATTGCAGCTTATATACAGACGATGCGTCATGTATGGTATTAAATGCCGATGGTGAATATATCCTGGGAGGGAAATTTGATTATTTAATCGTTGAAGCTCAGAAGAGTTTCGGGATACCAAAAGTGGTAATCAGAATCCGTATATCTAAGAAGGACAGAAAACACAATTGTCAAAAGAAAAATGACAAAGGGACAAACAACGATCTCATAGAAAATCATAGATCGAGCTATATGAACAATAAAACCGGGGATGAACTCAGGTGCTCCGGAATGGTAAACAGTTCCTGCTCCCCTAGTGGTACCCATTGTGTTACTCTATTTTCAAATCCGATGATTGCGTCATTATTGAGGAAAGGACAGGGGATTGTTTACGACAAACGGAACATATCCGTGGTCGCTTCGATTATAGCCAAGTCATTGTGGCGACCGTTCAACTTTCGAAGTGATGACTTACCCAATATGAATCCTTGGTTCAGTAGCTTCCTTTTTAGCAACAACCCTCTATCAATTAAATCCTGATAGGAACCACAAGCTCTGGAAAGTCGGATCAACTGAGATATATAAACTCCATATGCAGGTACTGCTGGAATGTTGCTACATATATATTGTAAATGGAAAGTTCACAATTAGAAAATAGAAATCATCTTTTTTGTCGTAAAGTTTCATTCTTAACCGGTCATCAGTGTCAATTTCGAAGTGTATGTCAAGGTATGAAGCAGACCTAGCTGTACCAGTGGTATCCTTTATTTCAAGCTCAATAGGATTTAATTATGCAATGTACAAAATCACCAAATTTTTTAGCGGAACGGGCTAGCTTCTTTTCGTTTTTCTTGAGAAACCACTGTATGGTGTCCGCCTAGTAGTTTAAGGTTTTAGGCGTAGTTCTTAGTAGTGTAACCGATTGCAGTAGTATGTAGTAAATTAGTTATTTTAAGGGTATAATATTCAGATGAAATTTTAAACTAGCTTTATGATCCAGTAAAATACAGGTCTTGAAGAAATACATGTACATGTATCTGATATTTGTCATTTCCGAGTTATTTCCCTGTATAATTCACAAATTTATCGTTTTATTGGTTTTAACTCACACAAGACACTGAAATTCAGAGTTAAGTTCGACTTGGAGATAACAGACATCTATTATCAATTTGTTTAATTTCCTCAAACCTTAATTATTATTATCGGAGTTCATGTTGCAGTTTCGTGTTACGTTCGAATCCAGTTAAGGGCGAGGTGTACAACATAAAGTTTGATAGTGACTTGTGGCAGGTCGGTGGTTTTCTTTGGGTATTCCGGTGTCCTCCAACAATAAAACTTAACTCCTCGATATAGCTGAAATATTGTTGAAAGTGGCGTTAAACACCATAAAACCAAACCAAACCAAATCAATTTCAATTTATTGTAAGAATGAACAGTTAAAATTGGAAGAAGGCACATTCACAGCTATTATAAAAGATGGTCAATATTAGACATTTTCATTGAATTGAGTTCGGTGGCAGAGTATCATATTAATTGTCTCTACACTGAAAGCAGCAACCCTCATGGTGAGTTTATGTTGAAATGTACATGTATGATCTATCAATGCAATATCTTTGATCTTCATCATGTTCATGATTTATATTTATATAGTAACAATCTGCTTTCTTATTTACAAAGTAGTGTTTCAAATGATCTTTGAATATTTTTTATGATATGTACCAAATTCGAAAAAAAAGTGAGGTATTATCACTTAGCGTCCGTCGTCTGTTATCTATGACTTCTCATATTTACATTCAATCTTTTTCATAGAAACTACTTTTGGAATTATTTGCAGCGCATGCATATACTAGTAGTACATACTAATACAAAAGCGCCTGAATTTACTTTTAGCTCATCTGACCCAATTGGCCATGTTGGAGGTATGGTCATCACTTTGCTTCCGTCGTGGCCTGTAAACCTTTAACATTGGGGGGAGGGGGCATAGATAGGGTTGTAGTATGTTATGGATTTAGACGTTGACGTTGTTGTCGCCGTCTGTGTGCAACACAATTGTTTCTTTTCAATGAAATTTATTCTAGTTGACCGATCCTTCTGATGATGTTGCTTCTTGCCAGCAACTAACGCTATATAATAAAACTAGAACTCCAATTAACATCAGGGTGGCATCCTGGTGGTGATTTTATGTTAGTTGATCTTACAACTACATATGCTATCCGTGCCTATCACCACTAAAGTTCTGTGATCGAATTCTGCTCATGGCTAGGTGTACTATACAACATTACAGATAAAGTTTGTCAGTGACTTGCGACAGGCTGGTAGTTTTCTCTGGGTATTCCGGTTTCCTCCACCAATTAAAATGACCGCCACGATATAACTGAAATATTGTTGAAAGTGGCGTTAAGCACCATAAACCACCAACCACATGGAACATAATGAAAACGAAGGCTAATGTGGCGGGAGTGGCTCCTTGTCTTCTAATCTCATGTCTCGGTCAGATATGTTGTTTAGGAGATCGGTAATATATTTCCCTTAAGATCAGTAAATGTTTGTTGTAGTGTTTTTATATGTTCGTCTTGCTTGTTTACGGTGTGTTCGTGTTGTGTTAATTTTAATAAATATTTGTCAATTGTAGTTTTTTGTTGCTTTATTACCTCTGCTTGTTTGTTGAAAGTTTCTTGTAATGATTTGACAACGTGGTTCACACAATTTACATACTTTTCCTCAAAATTTTGACAAACGGACTCTCATATCCGCGGACTGTTGTTTCGGTGAGCTAGCACTATAAAACTCCAGCTAATCGTGTAGGTTTAGTACAAGGCGGACCTCATCATCATCTCATTGAAAATTAACTTGTTCTCACCATGAAAAGTTGCTGAGTTGGCATTAAACAACAATCACTCGCTCGAAAAGTGGTCTGTAAGTCCTATAAGGGTCCCAATGTGAAAATTAATTGAGGTGTATAGAATTTTCATTTTTCATCTATTTCTGATCTGCTATTTATTTATTTATTTATTTTGCTTCTTTGATCCATGCTCTAATGTTGCTCAGAGCTATCGCTTAGGAAAATAATGTCACTCAACGTTAAAACTTCATACAAACAAATATACAAATATACAAATATAATTTTAACAGTTGTAAGAAAGACAACTCGTACTTATTAGTCTCCCCCGTGTCGAGCATGACATCATTTCTCATCTGGTTTCCGAATTTACATGTTGCATCTGTTGGGACCAGTTTACAGTTTATTTGGCTTGCATGTGGAACCAGTACTACAGAAGAAGCGAGATAAAGAATTAGAAACAAGGTTCAGATTGTGTTTTAGAGAAATGTTACACAAACAAAATTCCATTGCTGACGGTTTCATACCGTTGTCAATGACCGTGCATTTTATTTTGAATACTGACAATCACATTGTTGTCTGTCGGTGAAAGTTAGCAACATTGTTCAGATGTTGTTTCCCAGTTTTTAAGTATCTCTCCCATTTTAATGATGTTGTTTGTCAAATTCCTTGAACCTTTACAAATTTTGTATGATCGGACCAGTCTATATTTTTAGGGTATTTCGAGTTTCATCATTACGATTTTGCAACTCTGTAATACTAATAGTGAAGAAAGTTGGGTTATATTGCATGTTTGTGTGGCAAATTAGAGATTGTACAAAATTACCCTAAATGACTTATACTCTGTTATCCTGTTCAAAGTCAGTTAAAAAGGTAGGGGATGTAGAATCATTATTGAAGCAGCTTAAACAAATCCTGTTACTGTTAGAAATGAAGATGGTGATCATGTAATGTGGAATGAAAGCTGGGGTTAGTCGTCGGATTTGTTCAATTTGTGACACTTTGGTGCAGGGATGGGGGGGATATTTGGTTTGTTTAGTGATCGAAAGTGACCATTGATTTGTAGATTGGCAGTAAGAAACTTGTTTTTCCCTTTTGGTGTTCAAAGACCTGTTCATTCATTCATTCATGTCATCAATGGATAAAAATATAAAACATGAACCTTTTACCTTGTGATGCAATATTGTGTTAGATTTTGAATTATAATGACTGCCACAATATAACTGAAATATTGTTGAAAGTGGCATTAAACACCATAAAACCATCAGTTATAATGGGTAGGGAATGACCATTAGATAAACAAGTACCATATTTAAAAAATCTAGTTGTTCATGTGACTCAGTATCAGAAAAATATTGAAGTCAAATCTTTGAGTTCTCACACAGACTTAGCAACTCAACTTGATTAATGTTGAGATATTTCTCTGTTTTAATTTTTCAAAAAATAAAAGGCCGCAACGATATAACTGAAATCTATTGTTGAAAGTGGCGCTAAGCACAAACCAAAAATAAAACGCAGCTGATTCTCCACAGAGTTCCGTCTCCCACTAAGTTTTTGTTAATGTTGTAAACAACTTGTTAGATTGTCTCTACTTTTCTAATGTGTTTATCTTGTTATGCCAAAGAGTTGTAAAAATTGTCAAATTTAATAAAAAATAACAACAGGCCAATTTAGCTGTTTTCAATGGGTATTCTCTATCAAATCTATGTTTATAAAGGGCATGACTCTTTTATATACTGTAAATTTTTCATCATTATTTCATTAAAACAATTCTTCAAATCTGGCTGTTAGAGCAGAATTGGGAAGATTACCCATAGAACTGTCTATAAAAATTCAAAGTTTACTATATCTTGTTAGAATCCTTAATTCTGAAGTGAACCCTTTATTACATGAAGCATTATTTTTAAGTAAAATTTAGATTCTAAAGGATGTTACTCATGGTATACATATATATTGCGCAGGAAGCTGGTTTAGAAATAAAAGATTTAGAAATTAGTGGGGATTATAACAGGAAAAAGGAATCAATAAAGAAACATTTCAAAACATGCATTACCAATTTCTATCAAAATATCGTTCTTAATCAATTTAGCACAATAGATAATAGTAGTAAACTAATTCTATATAAAGATTTAAAAAGAGATTTGAACATGGAAAATTATCTGTTACATGAAAATTTTGAAAAAAGAAGACTTATAACTAAACTTAGAATCAGCGACCACAACCTTCTAATTGAAAAAGGGAGGCATTTAAAAATACCCAGGGAAAAAAGACTTTGTCAGGTATGCAATCAAATTGAAGATGAATACCATTTTCTTTTTGATTGTGATAAAAATCTTGATCTGAGAAATAAATATCTTCCACTTATATTCCAAAATAGTTCTAATATTGGAGAAGGTGAAAAAATTAAACATATTCTTTGTCCATCATCACTGGGGCAAGTAGGAAAAATCGGTTCCTTCATTAAACAGTCTCTTGAACTGAGGACAGGGAACTCATAATACATTGTGCATGTGTTATACTTGTTTTTTTCTTACTTGTAAGATATTTTTGTCTTTATTTTGGCACAAATCTGTTTTATGATTTAAATGACAATACAATATTGAATTGAATTGAATTGAATTTTAACGGATAGTGCCTGTAAGTTTGGTAAAAAAAAAAAATTATTTTTTTTTGCGATGAAAGTTAATACCGGTATATACCTTATAAACATGAGTATAAAACGTTGTTTGGCGAGATTTGACCAACAAACATGTATTTTCGTTGTCTTTTTGTGTGTTGCTTGTCTCCCAGCATCATTTATTATGGATGTGATTGTCCCAATTTCCGAACTACATGCGCAATAGCACTTCAGCATGAGTTTGAACTCTCAACGCTTCCTTCAATTCCATCCAACAGTCATGTGGGTGGCCTACGTTAATTCTTGTTTTATTATAATTCACCAAAACTTCTTCCCTGTTTCTTTTTCTAGCAGAATCAGTTAAAATTCTTGTATGACTGTGTCGATAGACATTTTTTCAGCAACAACAGACTTTGCGCATGCGTAGTAAAAGGTCACCTAAGGTCATATGAATAGGGATTGTCGTACAGACTGGAATTTATGTTCGAAATGTGTTTCTATAAAAATATAAGAGAATGGATGTACTTTTTACTTTAAAACTTGATGATTATATACCGTAAATTAATAATAAATTATTATTAATTTATGTTTTTAATGTACAGTACAGCTCAAGGCATAGTCTGATAAATACCTGGCATCCAATGCCAGGTATTTATTGCTTTGTGATTAACCCATCTCCACAGTATCACCTGTGGTTCCAATATACAACAGGAAATGACTAATTACATGTACAGGTAAAACCATCACTCACAGGTGACTTACCTTTGTATTTTATAAGTTACATGTATATGAAGAATATTTTCAGATGAATGTTTTCATTGAGAATAAATAAGATTGGAAAATTGTGCACAAAATAAAAAAAAAGTTAGGGCTTATATTGGGAATTACATTAAAAAAATAAAGCATTTGAAACAAATTTCATATAATGAATTTAAAATCCCATGAAGCTTTCATGTGGACCTTTAATATTTTTGTATTATTAATTTTGTTGGATTAATTATTGGGAAAATAGTCAACAAATGTTAATTGTATTATTTACCTTACTTCTTTTTAATATTAATCAAAAGACTTGAGTAACAAAGTATCTTTAATCGGTGACCCTTTAATCAACATCTAATTTGTTTTGATAGCACTTTTATATTGTTTAGTATGTTGAAACTATTTTGATGACTTTTGTCAATAAAAACATGATATAAAAATTATTTTAATTTTGCCATAAACAATGCCATTTTAAACATGTAAAAAAAACTTAAAACTTTTTTATGCAAGAATAATTTGTCATAAATTTATAATCCATATAAAATTAATTTTTAATTGTTTCCTGTAAATGCTGTAGTGAGTGTCATAAACATGAAAAGAGTTGTTTATTGAACAATATATCTAGTTAGAAAACAATAAATAAAAGATTATCCCAATCCTTTCCTTCTTAATTTCTCATTTATTTAAATTTTGATTTTTTTACATTAAATATATCTTTTAAAAACACCTCTTTCAAAGCTAATTATTTCAGGATTTTTTTTATTTTTTTTTTATTTCTTTATATCTATGAAAATCTGTAATTACACAGCCTATTTGTCATAGAAAATTATGCAATTAACATAGTCATGGAACATAATTATTTGCCACCCTCAATTTTATGCTATATATTTCATATAAAACCACATTTTTCAAATTTTTTTATTGTGAAGTCATGTTTCTAAACATATTTTGATCATTTTTGCACCAGAAGAAGCAGAAACATTTAAATATTTTTTGTTTATTTTAGCATGATTTTCCGTCAGATTGCCTTTATTTTCTTATAATTTAAAGACAAAAATTACTATCAGATAAACAAATAAAATTCAAAGAATTCTGCATGTCTTGAAATAAATTTCATAAAAATCTGCCCAGAGATAGCTTTAACATAATTTTTTGAAAAAAATGTGGGTTTATATGAAATATATAGTAAAAAAATCGAGGCTGGTGAATAATTATGTTCCATGACTGTAACTACACAATTATCAATATATTTTGATTTTTCAAATGTATCCAGTAAGGTTTGAATTTTGACAGCAAAACTATATTTAATGCAAGTTAAAATATAGCTAAATTAATTTATTTTTTAAACTGTGACATGTGTAAATTCATAATTTAAATTTCTGAGCCTCTCATATTTAATTTTTATTTTGTTTATCTTTTTTTAAATGCAAATATTTTTTCTGCATAAATTGATGCAAATGAAAGGAACATCTACAAAATTATAACTTTATGCATGCTATGCAGTTTTAAATTTTCAGTTCAATGTCTCTTACAATTTCATGACAAAAAACAATAATAATAATTATTCTCTACTACAAATAATTTGAATTTTACAAATATTTTCCTATTTATTCTGATATCTTTTCATATAGAAATATTTCAATTAAATTTCTCAATTGTATTACATTGTACATGCTAGTGTGTTATCAAACACTAATAATTAATAATCATTTCCTGTACATGTATTTTCTACCTGCCCAGGTGAACAGGGAAATGTTACCTGTGGCTTCACCAGAAAATATCTTAATATGATTAATCTATGAGTTGTATATTAGATAACTCCAGTTTTATGACTTCATGCCAGGTATGCCAGGTATTGAAGGCATACCTGGCATTTATCAGACTATGCCTTGAGCTGTACTGTACTCCTTGTAAAAAATATCTGGACAAAAAAATCACCAATATCATCGACATTACACCTTTAAATTAAAGAATTAGGGTTGTATAATGTACATTATGCACACCCCTCTTGGCCTGAAAATCCCCCCCCCCCCTAGAAGCTAGTTTGTGTCTATAATATGCATAGAGTTTTGAAAAAATCATCGTTGCAAGTATAAGAATTAAATGTCAATCATATATAATATATTTTTCAGTCCTCCTTTTAGCATGTTTCCTCAGCTGGGAGAATTTTAGAACCTCTTATCTCTTTTAATATTCAATTCAATCGAAAAATATTAAATGTGTTGGGTGTTATGTCCTATGGCTTCATTGTCCGTATGTTGTGTAATGAATTCGGAACTTAGTACAACATCTGTAAATTTATGTTTAACTTTTGGACCTTATCAAGTTGATGTATTTGATTTTCATTTTGAGAAAGAAAATACTGCTATGTAATGTAATAAAGAAAAACAAACAAATATCACTTATTATTACATTGTTAAACATTGTTGTAGCTTGTGATGAGTTGTTGCATACATCAAGGAGCGCTGGCAATAAGTTATTTGATGTTTCGTTAATTAATGATCATGAATGAACTACATACATTGCCTTATTAATTTTTAGTAAGAATCCCCCATCGAGACAGGCCTCTAT
Organism: Gigantidas platifrons; assembly: GCA_002080005.1. Taxonomy (NCBI): domain Eukaryota; kingdom Metazoa; phylum Mollusca; class Bivalvia; order Mytilida; family Modiolidae; genus Gigantidas; species Gigantidas platifrons. Next base: position 807,644 of record MJUT01015950.1, on the reverse strand, counting down.
TTAGGAAAAAAAACAAACAAAATGTAAAAATTTAGGTCTTGGCAGTTGACACATATGGAAAGAAAGGATTCACATTAAATAAATCCAGTTGAAATTATATAAAATAAGAGCAAAAGATTAGCAGGTGTTTTGTATGTGTGCAGCGATTTTAACAACATCTTGTATAGCAAACCAAATAACAAAATCTAAATGTATATATCATTATGATATATAGATTTAAAGATCTCTGAGTTTATCAGGTTTCCAATATTTTGAAAAATTTATTAAAAAGATTTTTATTAAGAACTAGTAATGGAAATGGAAGTATAAATGGCATACATGGTTATTTTGATAGATTCAAGCTGGCATATAAATGAAGGTCGTATGAGGTCAGACTCTTGTGTTTAAAGATTTATGTAGGATGCAATGAAAATAAAATAAAAAATAGTTGATCAAGAACCTTGATTGGAAATGTAAATTTGTATTTGACATGAAATATACTTTTCAAATGGAGATTCAAACATCAATGTCTGTGAGGTCTGAACCATGAAGGTCTAAATTTAATATTTAAATGTGTTATGAATTATCATTCAAAGTGTACAAGCAAAGGTTCCAAAGAAAGATATATGGGTCTTGGGTCTGAATCCTGGACGTCCAAAAATTTGTTAGAGGGCTAAAATGCAAAACATAAAATATGTATTCTCAAGAACCAGTAATGGAAATGAAACTTGACTAGAGAAGTCCATGGATGGTCCTCTTTCAAAACTCTCTTTCCATCATGATCAAAGATGGCCACCATTTCTGAAAATATAAAATTTCTTAAAAGAGCCATTGCGTCTACATTTTTCATTGGATGGAGCTAGAATTTGAATAGTATGTTTATGCTAATGAGTTGTTTAACATTTATTTTGGATATCTCTGTAACATTTGTAATTTTCCGGATTTTTTGGCAAATATGCAAATTATACCTTATTTGATTCAAATTCATTTAAAATCTTCTCAGAAAATCAGTTTACCAAATCAAGCCAAACTTGACTAGAATGAGCTTTGAATAGTCCTCTTTCAAAAATGTGTCTGGCACCCCCAACTTCCTTCAAAGATGACCACTCTTACTAATAAGAGAAAATTTCTTGATTTAGCCATTATTACTACATTTTTTTATTGGAATGAGTTAAAATGTAAATAGTAGGTACATGTATACTATATTGTAATGTTTTGTTTAACATATATTCTGGTTTTTCTTTAAATTTTGTAAATTTGCAGAGTTTTATATAACTGATAAGGAGTCTGTATAAAAATGGACCAAAATTTAGAAATTTCACATTTTTGGAAGGTACATAGAATTTTTATGTGGTTGTAATCTTTTACTTGATTGTGTTCACAGCTTCTAGTAGCATGTTGAGGGGTTTACTTTGTCACTTGCATGTGGTTTCCACAATAAACTCAACTGAAAGGAGCCGAAACGTGCCAAACTCTAAAATTTGAAATTCTATTTCATTCAATTTTGATGTTTTTTTGTTTTTTTTTTACAAAATGCTTACCTTCATGAGTTATTAATGAAACATTTAAGGAAATGATTTATTTTCGAAAACAAATGTACAAGTATTTTTTTCATAGCAATATAGTGTCTTATTCCAAATTTAAACACATTTTAAAAGAAAAAGAAAATTCCACACCTAAATGTTCAGCACCCATGGGTCAGGTTTGGGTAAACTAACATTAGATTAAGGGTGGCTTTGATCCTATTTTTATTGAATCATGTAATTTACCTGTAGTTGTTATTTAAGTAGTTTACAATCTTCATATTTTCTATTTCTCTCTTGTATTAATTGGTACACGTACGTTACGGTCAGTGAATATCGTAAATAAATAATATAATAAAACTTATTAATTTTGAAGCTATTTTTTATTCATCATGAAGGGGAATGTCTTAGTTTTACACCAAAATGTTTCAAATTCCAAGTGGAGACAATAAATAAAATGTTCTATATAGAAGAGGTATGAAAATTCTGATGTCATTGTATGTTTTATACCTTCATTCATCAACATGGGAATCTTACTTCCATAAACACAAACATATTTTCTTTTTTTTCATTTAAGTACAAATACATCATAAGGAAAAAAATAAAATAAAACACAAAATTTGTACCAGACTATGGTATATCAAACGCATTAAGATACAAATATAGTGTGTGTGGTTTTTTTTGGTCACACTACAGGCACTAGACACTGTCTGTGCCAATAGTAATTCCAAAAGATTAATGGGAAGAAAAAATTGTCTTTGGGAGGAAAAAAGAAAAAGGCCCCCAATGCAAAAATTGGGAATACTTAAACAACTCTCTATTTTTCGTAGAATGGTTTTTGCTTTAACATTGTCATATTTCTGAATGTACATGTACATCTCCAAAAATAATGAACACACAGTCTATCCAATCGTAACTACTCGGCCATTTTCGCTACCCTGCAAGGTAGCGAGAATGGCAGAGTAGTTACGATTGACAGTGTATCACCAAAAAAAATGAACACACTGTGTATCACAAAAAAAAAAAGATTAACATAGTTTATCACACACACACAAAATTAACACAGTGTATCACTGAAAAAAAGGTTAACACATTGTGTATCACAACAACAAAAATTTATACATAGTGTATCACACCAAAAAAGATTAACACATTTTGTATCACAGCAAAAAAAATTATACAGTGTATCACACCAAAAAAGATTAACACATTTTGTATCACAGCAACAAAAAATTGTACACAGTGCATCACACACAAAAAAGATTAACACATTTTGTATCACAGCAACAAAAAATTGTACACAGTGTATCACACACAAAAATATTGATTCACATTGTATCATATTTTGATGGTGATCATTTTGTTAAAACAACTTCTGATTGGTCAATAAAAATATCCTATACTATATTTGAATAGGAAAAATCCACTGTGTCTTTGATGAAATCTCTACTTATATTTTTTAACAACAAAATTTATAAAAGGACAACTTGCTACCGATGAATTTGATAACATTTGTAAATTTTTATTAGTTCACCTGGACGAAAGGTCCATGTGAAGTATTGCCATCACTTGGCGTCCGTCGTCTGTCGTCCGTCGTCTGTAAACTTTTCACATTTCAAGCTTCTTCTCCGAAGCCACTGGGCCAATTGGAACTAAACTTGGGATGTCCTTTACCAAGTTTCTGTTTTTTATGCCGATCAGAAATCCAAGATGGCCACCACCGCAGGACATAGATTAACATTGGACCCTATGAGAAAATGTTCAAATGCCTTCTTCTCAGAAACTACAAATATGATTAAAGCCAAACTGTACATGAATGTTCATTGGATGGTCCTCTACAAACTTTAGGTTTTTTGTTCCGATATGAAATTCAAAATGGCGGCTACGGCAGGACTTAGTTTAACATTGGACCCTATGGGAAAAATGTTTCAAAACGCTTCTTCTCTGAAACCACTTAGACAATTGAAACCAAACTGCCCAGGAATAATAAAAATTCAAGATGGCTGCCAGCACAGGTCATAGTATTAACACAGGACCATATGGGGAAAATACAGAAGCTATTGCACTGATTGAACCTAAACTGTGCATCAGTCATTAGAAGGTCCTTTACAAACTTTGTGTTTTTTATGTTGATTGGAATTCCAAGATGACTACCACTGCAGGACATAGTTTTTACATAGGACCAACCTCTGGTTTATTTTTTTCACTTGTCCTATCGGACAAATAACATACATTGTACATCATTCACTAGTCCGAACCAAGCTTTTACCTCTCTCCCGCTACCAGACTACCTCTTAAATGTCAAGCCCTGCTATTACTCTTAACAAAAATTAAAATCATAAAATAACAGATTTAATATCAATTAGTCATAAACATCTAATTAAATATTATCTTTATCCAGGGCCATCTTCACAACATTGTAGGCCCCCGGGCAAAGCAGTACAATGGGGCCCATACCTACTCAACTACTCACAAGAATAAGACTGTAGATGTTGATAAAATTAAGCAAAACTTTATTGTATTGGTACTTCCAACAAAATCAGTGTTTAAGCATAAAAAAAATATGCCGTACACCACATACATAGATTTGCATGGGGCCCTCGGCAACTGCCCTGCGTGCCCATGCTCATAAATGTACTAAGTTAATGGCTAGTTGGACCTACTAGTTGTATTAGCAGGTTGTCTATATTTATAGATTAGTAAACCTGCCTCAAAGAGTGAACTATAGTTGCTAAGTAATAGCCTTTACAAATTAGATTTCTCAGATATCAAAATTTAGATGTGTCAGATTTTAGCTTGTTAGCTTTGTTAATTATCTTGTCATAATACATTCGGGGCCGTGTGAGTTCGAATCTCGATCAGGGCGAGGTGTACAACATTATGTGATAAAGTTTGTCAGTGACTTGCAACAGGTCTGTGGTTTTCTCCGGGTCCTCCTGTTTCCTCCATCAATAAAACTGACCGCCACGATATAACTGAAATATTGTTGAAAGTGGCATTAAACACCATAAAAAAAACCAAATATAATACATTTCTCTGACGTCACGGTAGTCACACTATTGTTCACACGGTGAATAACTTTTTAAGAATCTAGTTCTACAGTTTATTCTTTTGTTCTTGTAAAAATAAAATGAACTTTATATAATTAACAGTTTACCATTTTAGGCTTAAAAACATGTTGTAAATATTTTGAGACTTGCGGGTATCGAACTCCTGTTTGACGTATGTGTGACCTGTCTGCTTTGAGTTTCAAAACTTCTCTCAGTTCTCCCGGCTATAGTGTTCACATTATTATACTACAAAATGTGTATATATATATATATATATATGTACAATATACATACATTTTCTGAAAATATCAAATTTATTTGTTCGAGCTTTTCGAGCCTGTTTCACAGCGAGTGTAAATTATTTTTATATTTAGCGACAAAGTACGTATATTGTATTTATCTTGCAATATCAAAAACTCCAAAACACCTGCCAAATTGTCTGAAAATAACTGAAACAAGCATTCTAATCGTTTTCAATGGTGCCATCTGTGACGACAGCGCTTATACTGTTACCGTTTCTTTCTGTCGCTCCAAATGAATCAGGTACCAGAAATGCATTATTAGGTCCATGACCTAATAACATTGAGGTTTATTTGACCCCCCCCCTTATTAGTACTCAAAATCACACAATTGCAGGATAATTAATATATATGACTCTCGATTGTAAACTTTGTTTTAAAAAATATCAACAACTTGGGCAATTGATCAATATATACAAGGCATGATACAAGTATTTCAAATCTGGAATATTATATGTTCTGAACCGACGAGTAAGTGAACTTTTGAAATATATTCTCGCAATACAAAAAACAACTGACGAACCGCAAGTTATTACAAATCAGACAGAACATAGGTGAACATTTTGGGACACTTGAAAGATCTTGAAATATCTAAATATAAACGAGATTTGAAAGTACGTATTTCAATAACAAATTTATCATTTTATTTTTGTTAATTGTTGTCTTATGAAAAAGTTATTTTTAGCTTTCTGAACATTAAAAGTGTAAAAATATGAAAATAAAACCATTTTTGCAGATGGAAATGTATTATGTAATAGAATGCATTCCAAGTTGTCAATTCTTACTTTCTCACTGTTACTTTTAAGAATCTACAGTTGGAATGTATTCTCCATTACATAAAAAGATGGATGGGAAATATTCTTTTTTATCAGATCTCTGCATGTAGAATTGTATTTATATATAAGATCTTCATAGCAGTACACGTCATGTAGTAGAATTTAGTGAAAGTTTTCAATAATTTATGAAAACGGTATCCAAGGTGTATATGTTTTTCTGTTATCACAAAATTACAGTCCTTGAAGTAAGAAATATTATTACAGATACATTACAGTACAGTCAGGGACATACCATGATAAGTCACTGTGATAGACATATCACTCATCTTGTTGTCATGGATATATCTTTTGTTCTGTTTAATATATCTTCATAATTTCTTCTGTATTTAAGAGTGTTACTTGTTGTCACTCAAAATGCACAAGAAAGTAGGGGCCGTTGTGGCAATGATTGTATGGTAGTTTTATTTACAACTACCTATGCAATCGGTGCCTATCACCACTGATGTTGTGGGTTCGAATCTCGATCAGGGCAAGGTGTACAACATTATGTGATAAAGTTTGTCATAGTGACTTTCGACAGGTCGGTGGTTTTCTCCGGGTACTCCGGTTTCCTCCACCAATAAAACTGGCCGCCATGATATAACTGAAATATTGTTGAAAGTGGTGTTAACCACCATCAAACAAACAAACAAAAAACACAAGAAAGTAAAAAGTGTGATTAAACAGAGCAAAAAATATATCAGTATCACTAAGAACAGTGATTCGTCTATCATAGTAATTTATCATGGTATGTCTCTGTCTGTACTGTATCAGTATCACTAAGAACAGTGATTCGTCTATCACAGTGATTTATCATGGTATGTCTCTGTCTGTACTGTATCAGTATCACTAAGAACAGTGATTCGTCTATCACAGTGATTTATCATGGTATGTCTCTGACTGTTCTGTACATGCAAAAGAACCAACCTCAGAAATGTGAACTCCATATGATTGGGCCAAAGGAATGTCACAATCCAAAAAGGGAAATTTGACAATGGGTAAAGAAAAATTGAATCTTTTGTCGTAAACGTGTGCTTTAAATTTACCTTGAGAGCGTGTAACGTCTGAATCTAAAAATTGACACGAGTTATAATGTTAACCTTATTAATGCAATGTGAGTTCCTTGTGATAAATTTGTGTAACCGTAGGGAAATTATAATTATTTACAATTTAATGTCGTCTAAGTACATTTGTATCTACAATTAGAGTTTGATAAACTAATAAGTGAGTGCTTATATTAGAAGGATTGGGACCATCGTGGTCGTGATCGTATGGTAGTTGGATTAACAACTACCTGTGCATTTCAGTGTCTATCACCACTAAAGTTGTAAGTTTGACCCCTTTCATGGCGAGGTGTACTCGATCTGGGTACTGACCGCCACGATATAACTGATATATTGTTGAAAGTATCGTTAACTACCATAACCCCTCCCCATTTGTATTTATAATTAGTGTTTAATAAAACTGATCAGTGAGTATATATATTAGAAGGATCTTTCTGGAATTTAGCCATAAATATAATATAATATAATATATAAAAACAATTCAGCAATGAGAGGAGCACAATTGTTTCCCATTGGAATTCCAACAATTTTGAGAAAACAGGTAATTTCTAAAACAAACAAGGTACCATCATGGTCGTGATCGTATTGTAGATGGATTTACAATTACTGTGCAATCAGTGCCTATCACCATGGATGTTGTGAGTTTGAATCCCGTTCATGGTGAGGTGTACTTGATACAGCATTATGTGATATGTGATTATGTCAGTCACTAAGAATGATTTATATTCATTACAGCATATGTAATCACAGTCTGATTTATTGAATGACCATTTAATTAAATAGGAAAACATGCCTTTGATCAGTTTATGTGGTAGAGTGATATACAAGGTAGAAAAGTCATAACTGTCAATGGAATTTTTAACACTCCAAAAATAGTTTATTCCATTGTGTTCAAAGACCTTTTAACAAACAGTGATAACAAATGGTTAGATTGCATATACATGTATCTGGTAAATGTATGAATATTTGAATTATCTTAGAAATATTTACAATTTTAAGTAACAATCTTGAAGGTAGCACTCAAAAATAAATTCTTACAGTGGTAGACCATGTAAAGATAAATATATGTATAAAAATCTGAATAAATCTTTTGAATTTTTGTCCCCCGACGCTTCGTCGAAGGGGACTATAGAAATGGGTGTCGTCCGTCCGTCCGTGTGCTTTTTGGTTTCCAGATGATAACTTGTGAATGAAAAGTCAGATTGAAGCTAGGTTTGGTATGTAAGTGTATCTCATGAATATCTAGGTCAAGTTCGATAGCGGTCATTTTTCGACAAACCTTACCAGAGTTACATCCCTTTTTATACTTTGTCCGTGTGTCCCGAATTGGTTTCCAGATGATAACTTGTGAATGGAAAGTCAAATTGAAGCTAGGTGTGGCATGTAAGTGTATCTTATGAATATCTAGGTCAAGTTCGATAATGACAATTTTTCGAC